>APFE030592270.1:3997-52821 GCA_000404065.3 Pinus taeda | reverse complement strand
TAAAGAGGGTGTTGCTCTTTGTATCCTCATAATGTGCTATCATTTCCTCTGTGAGAATTGACCACGTAACAAGTCGTTTACGAGAACAAAGCCCTTTATACCATAAAAATTGATCTGGTTCTAAATATGACGATGCAATGCATACCTTTTGTAACAGTGGTACACCATGTAGATCAAAATATTGCTCCATCTGACGTATCCAATTTACCGGATCCTTGCCATCAAACTTCCTCATCTTGCTTTTTCTTGATTTTAGGAGCTCGATCTTGAAATGATGGTAAATTTGTACTTTCAGATCTTTAAGTTCTGAAACTATTACCTGTATTAGCCCTCTGTGGCCTCTTTCCAATGCCACAAGTCTGACCCAAATTGGATTCTCCAAGGAAGAGTTATGCGAAATCTCCCACAGTGACTTGATTAGAGACTAGTTCAGTAGAGCGAACTTGTACGACGTGCCACGAGTGACTGTTACGATCTTTGGATCTTAAAAGTGCATACAAGAAACTAAATTCCGTCCTCTTTCTGCAACTTCTTACGAAATTTCAATCCGATCCCCAGAGAGAAAGTTATGATGATTTTCCCCAGGTCACCTGTTTGGAATGTAATTCAGGAGTCTGCAAAAAGACCAACTTCCTCAGATCATATCTCCGCAAATATCAGTGAAAAGATCTCAAAGTGGATCCAAGGTTCCGCGGATTATTAGCAAATGGGTTTTTTTGGCGAGTCTGAAACGTCACAGAAAAAAGTTATAGCGAAAATCCACGATGACTGTTTGAGCAGTGAAACCCTAAAATCCAAAGCTTGATACCAAATGTTATGAAACAGCTCAGGAAAGATAGAAAAGATAGATCAACTCCTTAGATTCAGCCTCTTCGAGGGGGAAACCTCTTTTACATTACATAAATGAACATTCTCGATGATCAATGAAAAGACCTCCTTTCTATATATAGGAGTCTAAGGGGTCATAACATAATCAGAGCCGACATAACAATAATAATGAAGGGCACAATAATAACAATAGTGGGCTTCTATGGGGCACAATAGTAACAATATGGGCACTGCATGGGTACATAAATATAATAAGTGGGTTGTACTAATAACAATAAGGGGTTACAGTAGTAGTATAGGGGTCTAACAGTTTGGGTGTCCTAACACTATATTGACTGAGAAATATAGCAGGATGGATGATTCACACAGTCACTTAGCAAAATGGACTAAAGCATGGGGGACAAAACCACAACTGAAGTGGGTAGACATATTTTTCCATACTTTGGATACAATTCCCATGAACTGGTATCTGGAAATGGAGCTCCACCATGGCACCACAGAGTGGGATATATTGAAGGAAGGTTCCTTATTAATCTTCAACTTTGAAGATGTCTTTGCAAGCATCAATGAAGCTCTAGAAGAAATTAAGGTAGTCATCTTCAGAACATCACAAGAACATATGGAATGGGTCCAACCAAATTGGAGTACCCAGTTGCACCATGTGATGGAATGCTATAATGTAACCCTTGAAGAGGAGGATGAAGATTTGAGAAACATTAACATTCCATAGGAAGAATGGCATTGTGTAGTCGAGGGCCCACAAATAGACAACCCTGACATCACCACCCCATTGAAGAGAAAGCAAGTAAATATTAGCACTGAAGCAGAAATGAAGTTTGCAAAGATTGGTGATTATTGGGATGATGCTACTGTGGATAAAGTTGTTGAGTTACTCCTCAAATATCAGGATCTATTCCCTACCAAGTTTCCATATTTGAAGGGCATAATTGGCGATCTAGGCGTTATGAAGATCACTCTGAAGCTGGACGTGAAGCCTATTAAACATAGGCTGTATCGCCTTAATCCTAAGTACAAGGAAAAGGTTCACTAGGAGTTGGATAAGATGCTGGAGGTGGGCATTATAGAACGAACTGAAGAATCTGATTGGATAAGCCCGATGGTCGTCCAGGAGAAGAAACAAAAGGGAGAAATAAGGATTTGCATAGATCTGTAGAAGCTTAATGATGCGTGTGTTAATGATCCATTCCCGATGCCATTGACCAATGAAATGCTTGATAATGTTGGAGGGAAGGAGGCCTACTCATTTACTGATGGGTTCTCTAAGTATCATCATATTAAGAGCACACCAGAGGATAGGAGAAAAATGAGCTTTGTGATAGAATGGGGATGCTTTCAATACACTGTGATGCCGTTTGGACTCAAGAATGTGCCTGCGATATTTTCTCGCATAGTCATCGCAACATTCAAAGAGTTCATTCACTAGTTCCTGAAAGTGTACTTTCATGACTCGACAATGTTTGAATTAGTAAAGCACCACATAACAAGTTTGTGACTGATGCTGGATAAATGTCATAGATACTAGATTGTGCTGAATTGGAAGAAATGCATCTTTTGTGTTCCCTTTGAATCTTGTTGGGTCACGTAGTGTGAAAGAAAGGGTTGATGCTGGACCCTGCAATGATTGAGGTGATAGTAAATCTGGAGGCCCCAAGGACTGTCAATTAGTTGTGCATGACGCTGGAGCATAATGGATATTATCGAAAATTTATCAAAGCATATGCTCATATTATAGCACCCATGGAAAACCTGTTGAAGAAGGATGCCACATTTTGTTGGGATGAATAATGTCAGCAAAACTTAGATGTATTCAAATAAAATATGGTCACTGTGCCAATCTTGGTATTCCCTGATTGGAAGAAGGAGTTTCACATACATGTGGGCGCCTCTTGCGTTGTGTTGGGTGCAGTGTTAACGCAGGTCGGTGAAGGCGAAATGGACCACCCAATAGCCTTTGCAAGTCGGAAATTATCAAAGGATGAGAAGAACTATTTAATTGCTGAGTGTGAAGGATTGGACATGGTGTACGTGCTGTAGAAATTCAGGCACTATCTCTTAGGAGGGCATTTCCAGTTCTATACAGATCATTCTACCTTGAAATGCCTAGTCAATAAACCTGTGTTAGGGGGGAGATCTGTAGATGGTTTCTACTATTCCAGGAGTATGACTTTGAAGTAATTGTGAAGCCAGGGAGGTTAAATGTCGGACCTAACCATCGATCGTGGATCGAAACAAGAGAGGAGCCCAATAGTCAGGAGGAAAGGTTTCCAGATGCACAACTCTTTGACGTGTGTGTAGAAAATAATCATTTTGTAGATATTATTCACTTCATAACTATGGGGATGGCACCAGAAGGGTATAAAATTCAGCAAAATAAGGAACTTGTAGTGTGCATGACAGATTTTTTAGTTATTATGGGCCATTTTTATAAGATCGATACTGATGAAATATTGTGGAGATATCTGCCATATTTTTAGAGGGATACCATTCTTGCTAAAGCTCATGAGGGTGGTACTGGAGGTCATTATGCAGGAAAGGCAACTACGTAGAAGATTTTGCGTGCAGGTCTATGGTGGCCAACACTGCAAAAGGATTCCAAGGTGTATTGTAAGGCATGTGATTCATGTTAGATAATGGGAAGACCGTCACAAAGGGATGAATTTCTATTACAACCTCAAGTATCTTTGCAGCCATTTTAAAAATGGACGATTGATTTTGTTGGACCAATTCATCCCTGAGGGAAGAAAAGTGGTGCGCACTATATCATCACTACAATAGAATATCTAACCAGATGGGACACATCCAATTAAGGATTGTACGGGGGCTACAATGACAAAGGTTTTGTTTGAGTATGTCGTAACTAGATTTGGCTGCCTGAATGTGTTGATGAGCGACAAAGGTATGCACTTTTTGAATGAAATTATTAGCGCGTTGACTGAAGAATTCTAGGTCTACCATTAGAAGAGTACTCTGTATCACCCTTAGGCCAATGGAACCATTGAAGCCTTCAATAATTCTGCATTTCTATGGGCCTATAGGACTACTTGTAAGAAGCTGAGAGGGCAAACACCATTTGGTATATGGTGTCGAAGCTGTAATGTCGATGGAGTATAATGTGCCTAGTCTATGCATAACAACCCTCACAGGTATGGTAGATCGTGAGGCCTTGGAAGAATGGCTCACACAGTTGACGGAGCTTGAAGAAGATTAATTGTTCATAGGATTTAATCAACAAGTACAGAAGGAATGTGAAAAATCATGGAATGATCACCACATCAAGCTTCAGACATTCAAAGTAAATGACCTTCTCTTATTATATGATAGTTAATTCATTAAGCTTCTTGGGAAATTCCAGATGCATTGGCTAGGGCCATATTTTATGAAAGAAATTACAGATGGAGGCATAGTTCAGCTCGTGAAGCTGAATTGAGAACCTTTTCTGGGAAGATTGAATGGAAGTAGATTGTAGTTGTATACAAGGGATCCTACACAATGATTATATGGCGGAAGGATAGTCTTAGTGCTCCAGGAAGTTGCAAGGGAGCGTGGGACTATAAAATACACTACCAGGTTTGGAGCACTATGCAGCAGGTGGGTTTCATGGAAAATAGTGAAGTTGCAACCAAGGAAGTTGCACCATGGAGGGAGGTGTCACATAGCACAGTAGAAAAGTAATCGTTGGAGTCACTATTCATGACTTGACGGCTAGAAGATGGTTAGGAGGAGCGGGTTGGCAGCATTTAAGGAAAAAATGTTTGAAGATCTGCCACCAAAACAACATTAATTGTCATAAATTGGGGGGATCAGTCGAATTTGAATTCAAAAACCCATATAAATTATGCATGCTGGTCCAGTAGAGAACACTTTTAACCCTCAAAATTACTAGTGAGATTTGTTTTTTGTCGCCTATGAAACAATTGTATTGGGAAGATTTAGTCACAAGCCCCACATTTGCTAAATTATCTGAGCTAAACCAAAATTTTATCCTAGAGAAAATCCTTGCCCCGAGTCTTGCTAAGATCGTGAATACTGGTGGTGATGTTGCCTCTGAGGGAGCTGTCTTGGAAGCTGTAAGTATCGGATCATGTGTCTATGATGCCAAGGTCACCTACGTCGAAACCTACCCCTGCCAGAGAAACCCAAATAGCCAAGCCAAAGAAGGACAAGAAGAAGAGGCCATTTCTAGTGTGTGAGTTCCCCAGGAAGCATTCTGTCACATAGAAACAAAGAAAGACAAGCAGCAAAGTCGTGAATCTGGAGGCAAAAGAAGGCCAGGGAATGGAATATATTGGCACTAAAGGAATGGAACCTATAATGAAGCTACCTAAGTATATCCCTCCAAGAAAGGGAAAGGCGAAGATCACAAAAGGCCTAGATTCAGAGAATTTTGCCATTTCCACACCCCTGCTACCTGAGCAGGTTCCCTTTGAAGATCCGCAGCTTGCGTGGATCCCATTGTTAAAAATGGAGGATTGAGACCTCACAGATCATGCTAGGTTTCCACACTTAGAGATAATTAAGTACATGAAGCACATCTATTACGCGAAGTCAACTCTTATCACATTAGAGACAATGGAATGAGTCCACGGTGTCGAGAACTCAAGGTTACTTAATCTGTTGTGGGTGCTCCATTATCACCGCACACCAATTAACATAATTTGTGTATGCTAGCTGCTTACATTGGTGCACGATGGGTGCCTATGGCTAGGAGGGCCTATACCCATCAAATATATGTTGATTTATAGAATCACACACCTGCGATATGAAGGCCTGAACCTGGTTAAGGAGTTTGGTGGAAAGATGGGGGAGAAGGACCTTACCGAAAGGATGAAGAGAGATTACAACCTTGTGAACAATTCACAAGGGTATTCTATCCTATCTATCACATACCCAGTAGTTCAATTATCCATCCAAATTTTAGCAGGATAGATGATGAAGAAATGCCGCGCTGATGAAGTTTTGGCACCGGTAGTTTCCCTAGATGCATAGTGCATGAAGGACATGTAGTTGAATTGGTTCAGATACCTCTGTCAAGAGTTCCTCACAAATTTCCACCAGGTCCAGAATGAAACCAAGTTGTTTCACTACATTTGGTTATTGTTGTCCATTGTGCCTGTTGCATGGGAATTGCCGGAGGATAGCCGGTTTCCTCTATTTGAGGAAGGATTTCCAGAGGTAGTGCAATTTGCTACCTTACGGGCTACAAATTACCCCACATGGATCACAGAGACGAAAATATTTTGGCTCCTTATGGAAGCGAGTCTCCTCATGGACATTAACTAGTGTCCGAGGTTGTCCCCAACCGTGTACATGGACTTGTCAGCCTACGCAACATTCAAGGTTGACTTCCACAGAGTATACATTCAAGTGTGAAAGGATCTAGAGAAGAAATGGCATAACTTGCCATACTTGGTGACAGAAACAAATGTGCAGGAGCTGATAGCGAGATGGTTGACAGAGTGTTGTGCCCCCTCAGACTTAGATGTTGGAACAAGAAAGGGCATGGGAAGTTCTGCAGCATAGAAGAGAAAGGAGGCAACTGAGAAAGTTATGTGTACACTTGTGGAGCAAAAAAAGAAGCTGCAAAGAAGGCTCAAGTGGAACAAGAGCATGCTACTAAGGAGCAGGCATAATAGGAGCAACTCGAGTAAAAAAAAGTGACAAGTCACCTTCACCAGAAATAGAGGAGGAGGAATATTCAGGGCAAGATGGTGGTGGTGATGAGGGGTAGAGCACCCCAAAAATTAGTTAAGTCACACAGTGATCCCATGGTCTTGAGGGAGGGTGATCTCGATGATATTGGAGATAAAATCATGGATACCACGACTAAAGTACTGTAACAGTTCGAGCAACAATATATGCAGATGTGGGGGAGCATCGAAAAGGATCTGTGTGAGCTACAGATCCAAGCGAGAAAAATATAGGTATGTACGGGACAAGCGAGTGTAGAATAAGTGAGCCTGACACCTGGGACAAGCCAAGCAGCGTAATTGGTAAGGACCGTAGTGATGAGCCTCGGTATTGCAGTATGAACACTGCAACTCCCAAGGCTAGTGACTTTAATTATCAACCCAGGGTTCATACAAAATTAAGAGTATCGACATTATATGTGTACCATACAATGTGTCCTTCCTTTGTTTTCATGAGAGAAAAGAAATGTTGCCTATTTGTAGGAATGAAGGACTGAATTTAAAAATTCTTATAAAGTAACATGAAATCCTCTATCTACTTATTAAGACCCTTTGCTTATAGAAGAACCCTATTTTAACCCTGTTTGTCACATGTGATGTTTTAACTAATCTAAGCATGCAATCTAATCTAGAGAGTACTAATTTCTATGTGCATGTGTAAATATAAAATAACTCATTTTTTTAATCCCTTTGCTTGAAAATGCTAATCTTTCCTTGAACTTTGGCAGGGGAGATAGGTGTGGAGGAAGATGGGTACAATGATTTCGATGGCTTGGAGGTCAAGTAGGGGCCTAATCCCATCTTCAATGATGATTTTTCTCAATTCAGATTCAAAACATGCCAAAACAAGATTTCCTACAGGATGTACTAGTTCTCCTATAGGATCCCATGTTTTACTACAAGATGTTACAGATTTACTATACGAAATTATAATTCATCTAATGAATAAGAAAATCAAATCCAAATTGTATGGGACAATTTTTTTTTTATTGACTAGGATGCCTTAGGTCTCGATTCTAGGTGGAATCACTCAAAAAGACCTCTGTTAACCCATGCTAAAAAATAGCAGAAAATTACTAGTCTAAAAATCACAACTTTGAGACCTAGTGAGCTAGTAAATCCATCAAATGCCTAACCTATTAAAGTGAAAATGCAATGGCATAAATGTTGTTATGAAATATAATTTTTTTGTGATCTAATACAAGTGGAATCAACTTGATTGAATCTTGTTAGCATGCTTTAAAAAATAACAAAAATTTACCACTAGTTGCCACAAAGGAGTTCCATAAATCTAAATTTGGGAATAAGAAGACTAATTCAAGTAGTTCAATGATTACTGTGACCTTCCAAATATTTCTTCTTTAAAATCATGATCTTTATATTTTTGTAGAAATATATTTTGCATATCATTTCATGATCTTATTGAATTAGTCCCTAAACTCATGAACCATTTAAGAGCTCTATCCTTCAATGTTGCCAGAAACAATCTTAGTTTTTGAGTTTTTAATAAGTAACCATAAGATATACAAACAATTTCAAATCAAAGAGAAAGGTTTCTGAACCCTATGACCTTAGACCATGAAATTTTGGAAGAAAATATGGAGGGATGTTCTTCATGTGCACACTACCATCAGTATCTTGAATGGGAAATCCTAGATGATCTTCCTCGTTGTCATCATCTCCATCCATTTATTCTACATTATTTGCCATATTCTTCTTTTACCTGCAAAAGTGAATGGTTATGTGGTTCTTACTGCACCATGTGATCAAATTGGGGGGTGGGTTGGTGTTGGAGGTTTTTGTTTGTTTTTATGATTGAATGAAAACACTAATGCAATGCACTTTCTAATTTTGAAATGAAATATGCCTAATGAAAATATTTTTTTGTTTTTGCAAGAAGTAAAAAGAAATGAGTCAACATGGGAAGAAACAAATGCATACTTTGGCACCTCCCCGATAATGGTGCCAAAAAGTGATGAGCCTGGGTATTGCAGCAATAATACCACAACTCCCAAGGCTACCGACTTTAATTATCAACCCGGGGTTCATACAAACTTAAGAGGTATCGACATTATATGTTCAACATACTATGTGTCCTTCTTTTGCTCTCATGAGAGAAGAAATGTTGCCTCTTTGCAAGAATGGAAGACTAAATTTAAAGATTCTTGTAAAGCAACATGAAATCCTCTATCTACTTATTAACACACTTTTCTTATAGAAGAACCCTATTTTAACCCTATTTGTCACATGTGATGTTTTAACTAATCTAAGCATGAAATATGATCTAAAGAGTACTAACTTATGTGTGCATGTGTAAATATAAAATGACTCATTTTTTTAATCTTTTTACTTTATAAATGCAAATACTAATCTTTCCTTAATATTTGGCAGGGGAGACAAGTGTGGAGGAAGAGGGTACAATGATTTTGATGGCTTGGAGGTCAAGTAGGGGCCTAATCCCTGCTTCAATGATGATTTTTCTCCATTCCAGCTAAAAAAAGTCACTATAGGATTTCCTACAAGATGTGCTAGTTCTCCTACAAGATCCCCTAGTTCTCCTTCTATAGGATCCCATACTTCTCCTACAGGATCCCCTGTTTTACTATGGGGTGTTACAGATTTACTATACGAAATTATAATTGATATAATGACCAATAAAATCAAATCCAAATCGTATGGACAAATTTTTTTATTGGCTAGGATGTCTTAGGTCTCCATTCCAAGTGGAATCACTGAAAAATACCTTCGTTAACCCATGCTAAAAAATAACAGAAAATTACTAGTCTAAATATTAGAAATTTGAGAAATATTGAGCTAGTAAATTCATCAAATTCCTAACCTAATCAAGTGAAAATGCAATGGGGTGAATTTTGTTATGAAATAGAATCCTTTTATGATCTAATACAAGTGGAATCAACTTGATTGAGGCTTGTTAGCATGCTCTAAAAAGTAGCAGAAATTTACTTCTAGTTACCACAAAGGAGTTCCAGAAATCTAGATTTGGAAATAAGAAGACTAGTTCAAGTAGTTAAATGATTACTATGACCTTCAAAATATTTTCCAAGGATGAAATTTTGCTTGTGATCCTGCAAAAATACTTACATAAACCGTTTAATTGAATCCTACAACAAGAAATCATTAACACTAAATGCATAAATGGAAAGAAATAAGAACAGGAGATGCATGTGAATAAGAAGTGAAAGGAAGAAAAGAAAATGATACAAAAGGGCTCTGAGGCTCCTCAGATGGCGAATTCCAAGGAAATTCAGAGATATATGGAGGAGAACAAGATTTAGAAGCTTAACATGACACCAATCTTCATTATTTTCATCAATACAATTACATCCCTACAAGAAAATACAATGGAGCTGGAGAAATATGAGTTCTCTCCATAAGAACACTAATGAAATTATCCTCCTAGAGGAAAATTTAGCTTGGTAACTATAAAAAATGATTAAGAATCATTCCTCATGAATGGTCGAATCTTTCCCCACCAAAATCCCTTGATTAGTGGACCTCGTTCCCAATACTAGGAATCTGCATTAAATGGTAGAGAACACATTTCTAGATTTTCTCAATTCTTGGAGTTCCATAATCTATGCCATAATTCCATAATATCTTGTTGATTTATTATTTAATACTGATCCTTCTATAGTAGGGAGCAATTCCCTAAATTATCTCCTTCTCCAAATCTTCATAATCTTCCCAATATTTTAATAATATTCCACAAAAATAAATAATATTAGGTACAAATATGCAAGTATTCATAAACCTTCCTAAGTAATATATTAAAGTTGAAAATACATTATCTAATACAAAAAGAGAGGTTTAATGTGTTGAAGGATGGTCAAAGGCCTTAATTTATGTTTAATTTAGAGGCATGGGCCTTAATTTATGCCTAATTTAGAGGCCCATCACCTAGACCTTAAGACTATTGCATTTCCAGATGGGTCCCTTTGCACGGAGTCAACCAATGATCACATCATCTTGAGCACAATCAAGAACATCAGGCTGAACATAGCAGCACTCCCTAATGAGATGCTCCATGCGCTGCATGCAGGGGTGATAAAGGAATTGAGATCTTGGAAGCAGAGCGCTCTCAATCTCATTAGTGAGTAGAGAGTGAATAATGAACAAATGTTCGTTGAAAAGAAAAAGGATCTAAAGGAAAAGGATACGTTGCAGGTGTAGAGTTCATGACTAGAGTCAGCAGTCATGGAGGTCTGTAGGACAGTGCCTGAGCTTCATGTCCCCGAGGATGCACAACCATAAGAAAAGGTTAGAAAACTAGCCACTGGTGTGCGTGAAGCCAAAGATGAGGTTGGCCAAGTTTAGTTTGAACTCAATATGAAGATCATAAAGTTGCAATTAAAGTTGCAGCCCATGACTTCGCCTGAGTTCTGGGAGCAGTGCAGGGCCACAATCATAGAAGGAATGGCTACTTTGGATGCCACAGTTGTTGACTGCATGACATTATTTAAGCAAGAAATGGAGTTCATGACCAACGTACAGGTGGATCCAAACCTGTAGATAGTGAATATAGAGGTCAGGGAGGTATAGCGGTAGTACAATGAAGTTAGGGAAATAGCGCACTCCATAGCACTAGCGCAACGCCTAGCCAAATTACAAGAGGGAAAGCATCTCCTAGAGAAGGTGGAGGAAGCACAGAAAAAGGAGGCCTTGATAAAGGCAAGGTTGCAAGCATGGTTAGAAGAGGCTTATTAAGTCATGACAACCATCTAGGATAAGCTTAAAGGCTTGCAGTAGACACAACACACAATGAGGTTGGCCACAGAAGGACCAGTTACAAAAAAGTTAGTTGAGGAAGTCAAGCAGGTAGCAACTCAGATCGTTGCTGAAGTAGCAGTGATCCAAGTGGATCTGGGGGGATACTTGGAGCAAGATCGTAGTACCAATCGAGTGACTCAAGGGAAATTCATGATCTTTGTGTTGGGGGCCTGTTGGGATGGGGTCCAATGGATTAGTTTTGGGGTTAAAATAACCCAAGTTTTGATATTTTTTTTACGTAATGTAAAGTCTTTTCAATTTGTGAATGTGGAGCGTGCAGATGATTAGGAGTCAAAGGGGTTTTAAACCCTTCTTTATGTAAATTTTGAATCGGTTTTGAGACCCACCCATGGTCGGTGGACCATGGGATTGTATGAAAAAGGCTATAAATAGGTGTGTCTTATAGATTCTAAGGCATGTTATGTCATGATATATTGGAGGTAATGGGTCAATAGAAGAGAAGTGATAGTGCGAAGAAGTGTTTAGATAAGAGAATAAAGTCTTTGCAGTTGAGTGCACAGAGGCCTAGGTAGAGTCTGCAGCTGAGTGCGTGGACCCCTGCAACTGAGTGAACAGGGTAGTTTTGAGTCTGTAGATGTGAACTGGAGATTAACAAATAAATTTACTGAAAAATTATTGTGTATTTTAGTTTATTACTATTAATATTATATGTTGTCAATGAATGATGTGTTTTATGAAATATTGGTTGAATGTTGTGCGATTATACTGAATAAGTGTTAATGATCTATGCAATGCAAGTCTATCTATTTTAGCGAAGACTCTAATGCAATCTCTGATGCTTATGAATAAATTAAATATATCTGTGTGAGACCTAATTTTAGGACTACTTTCTGATGCATGTAAGTAGATAGATTGATTGTTAAAGGTCCGAAAAGAAACAAAGTAAACTTTGAAACGGGAACTGATATTGTTACCCATTTCATAGAGATAGCAAAAAAGTGACCTGATTTTGAAAAGGGGTGATGCAGAATGAACATGTTTTTTTTAGAGCATAGTTTTTGGAAGGAATGTCATGGGAAGGATAGTTTTATGTACATTACATTTTTGAATGGTAGCGATTTTCATGCCGATTTAAAAAAGTGAGTATTCTGCATCAACCCCTTTTTTTAAAAGACCTGTTTTTTGGCTTTAAATTTTATAATATATAAAATGTAAATAATTATTTTGTAAATTTGATCGTTTTTGAAGTGGTCGTTTTCTTCACATTTTCTTGTTTTTTATTTTAATTTTAACCTTTTTTTAGTGAGGTTTTTATTGTTTTGCATTTTTAAATTAGGAGGTCGATATTTAGAATTTTCGATATTCTACATATTTATACATTCTTAATTAATTTTTCGCTCCACATGAAATAATTGTTTCTAAAAAACAATATTTTTTAACAATGGACATAAAAAAAAGCATTTTTAACATAAATATAACTAAAAAATTACACGTTTTGATAATTTTTTGCTAGAATTGACATGTCAAAATCACAATTTTTATACAATAATTTTAACTAAAAATGGTTAAATAATAGCTTTTCTTATGAATTTCATGTCAAAAAAATAATAATAATCACTTTTTTTTTCAAAAAATAATGATTAACTTAAAAATCAATGCGAAAATCACATATTACAAATATTGAATGTATAACAACCCTAATTTAGTGTTTATTCTTCTCATAAAATGTCAAAGTCAAAACATTGCAAAGCTTGATTTCCAAGCATAACTTAAATTTAATCAATAATGTCACGTAATCCAAACTCTTCGTCCTCTAGAGTTTCATCATTGTCTTCTTCCACAATATTTTTTGTTTCCTTTTGCTCATTTTCCTCTTCTAATCGGTCTTTGATGTTTGTGAATCTCCCAATGTATGTCTTTCCAAACATTCCATGTAATGGTGGTTGGGGTTCCTTTGCCTTTTTTGCCACACGTGATTCACTAAAGTCCCCTTTCTTCAACCCAATTTCATGCATTGCATCTGGAAGAAATTGAAAAGCATTAATTCTTTGCTGAATGAAAGACTGAAATGTTTAGAAATTTTCTTGAATAACTTTTTCAAATACCATTTAAGAAAAGATGGTAATGCAAGCACATACTCAACGCCCATGCCACCTCCTCAACGCCTATGTCACTTTTATAAAATAAAATGTATTTATCATTCTACTCAACATTCATTTTTATCAAAATTCAATATTTTTACAAACATGAAATCACTTTAAAACATTTTATATCAATTTTATACCAATTTTATACCAATTTTCAAAATTAATAAAACAAACTCAACTAATTTAATAATGGTGAATTGTAATATATAAAAAGAACTCACTACATATCATCCACTACCAATGTTAATCAAGTGAAGAAAATTTCCAATTAGGAAAAAAGGAAATCTTCTTACATTTAAATAAAAAGAAATAAGGTGTAACTTTCATAAATTATTGAATTAATAATTAAATTGAAAGAATTTACACAAAAAAATGGAGAAAATGGAAAGTGACAAACCATAATAGATGTATGAAAGTTATCTTGGAACTTATTTTGGATAGCAATAAATATATACAATTAATTTGGGCGACAATTCTCTTGTTTAGGATATGGAGGTGTACATACTATATTCCATTTAAATATTATGACTTTTAAAAAGTGCATACAACTTTTCAACTAACAAACTTACTTTATCATAAGAAATTAAAATGCTAAAATAAAAATTAATATCCATGCTAATTTGGTTAATTAACATTATTTGTTAAATGTATTCAAAGCTATAAATTACAATAAATATTTTAAGATTAATAACAATATTAATAAACCACAAATTGTAATTAGACTAACTCAAAACATTTAATATGAAAATGGGTAAATTTGAAAAGATTTTAATAAAAAAAATAAATATATATCGCAAAAAATATTAAAGATAAATATCACCCCACTTAAATGCACAAATATATTGTTCCCAACAAAGAGCAATCACCGCTCAACATATACTTAAAAGCGAAGATGACAGTTGAACATATACTTAAAAACGAATATGATAGCTCAAAATATACTTAAAAGTGAAGATATCATCTTGACGTATTTCGTTCTTTTCATTAAATTAGTAATTTGTTGTTGATATCTTGTTTTATTGCATACTAAAGCCAATAATTCATTATAATAAAATTGTTTTGGAGCACATATTTGATTGCTTGTCGGAGGTAATGGTAGGATGATCCATGCTATGATAGAAAACGTTCCTATTTTTTATGAAAGGGTTGTACGAGAAATTAGATACAGTGGTAGCGATGGTGTGCAGGTAATTGCTCAAGGTCAAGTGTTCCAAGCAGATATGGCTCTCTGTACAGTTCCCCTAGGGGTCTTAAAGAGTGGTTGGATCAACTTTGTTCCGGAGTTGCCTAGAAGCAAAGTAGATGCTATTAAGAGATTAGGCTTTGGATTGCTGGACAAGATTGCCATGCTCTTTTCCTATGTTTTTTGGGAATCCGATCTTGATACATTTGGCCATTTGAATCATCAAACAAGTCAACTGGGTGAGTTCTTTTTGTTTTATAGTTATGCCTCCATGTCTGGAGGACCACTTCTGATGGCCCTTGTAGCTGGAGAAGCATCAACGAAGTTCGAGAACATGCGCCTAGAGGATGCTCTGCATCGTGTTCGTCAGATTCTCAGAGGTATGACTTCAGTTACGAAAAGGTCAAACATATAGTGATATTGTGGATTTTTAGCTTCTTTCGGTTTTTGGGTGTTAGAAATGTAGTGATCTATGAGACCCATGATTACATTCACAGGTATTTATGGTCCAAGAGGAGTTGATGTGCCTGATCCCATCCAAACAGTTTGTACTATTAGAGTATTCAAGCAATTGGGTGGTCGGGTGATTCTGAGAATCGACCCGCCACCGCCTCGCCACTAGTGGTGGTGGCGGGGCGGTGGCAGGTCGATTCTCAGAATCGCCCCACCACCTGATTCACATTTGCCCCTCAAATTTCTGCAGAAGATTCAGACACTGGAGCTTTATCGCATTGATGGGTTCCTAAAACATTGAGATTGACATCAACATGTTCTATCTCATATTTCATTAAAACAACATTAGAAGATCCAGGGACTAGAGCTTCAGTGTGGTTATCAACAAACCATTTGTGCCATGGGCCCTTTTCCAAACATTATAACGTGATCAACACTCCTCTAAACTAATTACGCTACTGTGCTTCTTACTCATCACACTTACCAAATAAAGAATGGACAAAACTTCCATCTTTTACTAATTTTTTTTATTATTTTTGCGAAAAGACCACCTCTGGTGTACGGTTTACAAAGATACATGTCATGCCTTAGAGAAAAGGAAAGCCCTGTCCCACACGTAAACCGTTATGGATTACGCGGAATGAGGGGTCCACCTCTTACCACGCATTTGACATTTTATCTGTCGTCTTCGCGTGGATCGAAAATCCTCAACGCTCTCTGGTTCGGTACCACACCTCCTCAGACTCATTCCCGAATCCCACTCCACTCATTCCAATTAATTCTTTTAATTTTCTATGTTGCACGTGAACTTGGTGCTGATGGGCGGTCATTGCTTTAAATCAGGGCAGAATTCCACTAGATCGTTAAGCTGCATGGTGTAGACTGCAGTTTGTTATTTGCAGAATACTCTAATAGTCCGAGTATTCGAGCAATCGGGTGGTGGCGCGATTCTGAGAATCGACCCGCCACCGCCCTGCACCAGTGGTGGTGGCGGGCGATGGCGGGTCGATTCTCAGAATCGCCCCACCACCCGATTGCTCGAATACTCTAATAGCCCAAGCAACTCGCCTCAAAGTAGAAGAAAAGAGAATAGGAAATGGGTGTGCAGAGCTCATCTTTTGAAATGCCGTATAGTATAAACATGAGATTGCAAAACGTATCTATCTCCCATTCCCACCGATATGGAAGTCAAAAGCATTAATGCAAGTGAGATATTCTCTACTCAAAAACTTGAAAAATTAGAAACATGACGGAAATTGGTATAGAGAGAAACAACAGTCAACTCACCGACGTCTACATTTTGGTTTAGAGGGAAACATCAGTCACCTCACCAACGTCTACATTTTAACGTAAATGCAAATGGTTGTGATGAATTGCCGATGTTTTTTTCATATTCGTAAAAAATTTAGCATTCATTTCAACACGTGCAAACATTTCTACGTGGTTTCACTGTTGCTTGTCTTCTATATGTCCTGTTTTGCCAAACATAAAATTGATCGGTAGAAATGACTCGCCACTGAATGATTCTCATGAAAAAGGAAGAATCCATGTCATGTTGACCCAAAACAAGCAAAAAGGGCCGAATAATTTTATTGATGGTAGGGACATGAAAAGACTTTTCAAAAAGGTGTTACGCTACTTTAATCTATTTGGTTAACGTTCAACTACTCCGCTCTCGCCTTTTTCACAAAGCTTCACTTCCACTGCACTTGTATTTTGATCTTTATCTAACTCGGCACCAAATTTCAACAACTTCAGCATTTTATAACCACTTCAACAACTTCAATGTAGACTAATCATTAAAATTCTGTGAACTGGTAATTTAGCTAAATAAATATTTGATCTGTGCAATCCTGTAATCCATGTCTATTTTGTTCCGTTCCTTTTCACCTAATCAGTTGGCACTGGCACATGCTTTGTGGTGTTTGAATATGAAGTCAAAGTAGTGCAGTATAAAACTAACAGGATTAATGGCTGCTTTTGCATTGAATAACCCAGTCTGTAACAGAATCTGTGTGGAATGGAGGCGCTTAATGAACATGTGTATGCAGCGAGGTTTGTTTGTTATTTGAAGAATACTCTAATAGCCTGAGTATTCGAGCAATCAGGTGGTGGCGCGATTCTGAGAATCGACCCGCCACCAGTGGTGGTGGCAGGGCGGTGCGGGTCGATTCTCAGAATCGCCCCACCACCCGATTGCTCGAATACTCTAATAGCCCAAGCAACTCGCCTCAAAGTAGAAGAAAAGAGAACAGGAAATGGGTGTGCAGAGCTCATCTTTTGAAATTCCGTATAGTATAAACATGAGATCGCAAACGTATTTATCTCCCATTCCCACCGACATGGAAGTCAAAAGCGTTAATGCAAGCGAGATATTCTCTACTCAAAAAATTGAAAAATTAGAAACATGACGAAAATTGGTATAGAGAGAAACAACAGTCGACTCACCAACGTCTACATTTTGGTATAGAGGGAAACATCAGTCACCTCACCAACGTCTACATTTTAACGTAAAGGCAAATGGTTGCGATTAATTTCCGACGTTTTTTCCATATTCGTCAAAAATTTAGCATTCATTTCAACGCGTGCAAACATTTCTACGTGGTTTCACTGTTGCTTGTCTTCTATATGTCCTATTTTTCCAAACATAAAATTGATTAGTAGAAATGACTCGCCATTGAATGATTCTCATGAAAAAGGAAGAATCCATGTCGTGTTGACCCAAAACAAGAAAAAAGGGCCGAATAATTTTATTGATGGTAGGGACATGAAAAGACTTTTCAAAAAGGTGTTACGCTACTTTAATCTATTTGGTTAACGTTCAACTACTCCGCTCTCTCCTTTTTCACAAAGCTTCACTTCCACTGCACCTGTATTTTGATCTTTATCTAACTCGGCACCAAATTTCAACAACTTCAGAATTTTATAACCATTTCAACAACTTCAACGTAGACTAATCATTAAAATTATGTGAACTGGTAATTTAGCTAAATAAATATTTGATCTGTGCAATCCTGTAATCCATGTCTATTTTGTTCCCTTCCTTTTCGCCTAATCAGTTGGCACTGGCACATGCTTTGTGGTGTTTGAATATGAAGTCAAAGCAGTGCAATATAAAACTAATAGGATTAATGGCTGCTTTTGCATTGAATAACCTGGTCTGTAACAGAATCTGTGTGGAATGGAGGTGCTTAATGAACATGTGTATGCAGCGAGGTTTGTTTGGATGGTAGTATGCCCGATTTTTTTGATTGATATAGCATCGACCAAGCTATACACTGAGAATCGAAATATCTGAGTGTGTAGCTTGGCTGAGGCTATAGTAGTCAACAAGGTCAGGCATACGACCATCCAAACAAACCTCCCTGCAAATTAAGAGTGTGCAAAAACAATTTGATTAATAAACGCCTCCATTCCATATAGATTCAGTTGCCTACCGAGCATATTAAATAGCATAGCAACCATGATATTTTTATACTGCACCGTTTCGACTTCGGGGAGAAACTTTATGGGAAAAGCTAACAGCAAGGACAATATAACGCTAGATGTGCGCACTATTACAAGGACACATTCTTATAGCCAAGGCGTACATCAAAGAACAATATAATGCTACAAGCACGCACTGGAAAATTTTGAACTCGGAGTCATAGCTAAATGTCATAGCAGTAACGGGCATCCATCCTCATCTCAATTGAGCATTTAAGAATATTCAAGTGAACTCACTTCTCCTACTTCAATGGGATTCTGAAATATTCCTCAAATTTGTAATCAAAATAAGTTTAGATAACAACATGCTAGCTTAGTTCGTGTGCATATGGATATCTCCTTGTTAATGTTAAAAACAAAAGTTTTGAAAGAGAAATTGTTAATACCTATATTTCCAGTTGTCAGGCACCCAGTGCACCAATTCTGCACTAGGTGGTCAGGTTGGAACTTAATGTATAATCCATAGTTACCAAATTCGGCCGTATTGCTGAAAAAAAATTGTAAATTCGACGGTTCGATTCGATTTGCGAATTAAAACGGCAATTCGAGTTCGGCTTAGGAACGATGCACTGTATATTGGAGTTCACGATATCAGATTCTTCGCAGTTTTTTAATCACAATTACAGATTCAAGCATTCATTTACTGTGAATGGCATACATTAATAAATGATAATGGTGGATGGATGTAGTTTTATGCATAAGAAATTTACAACAAATGAAATACGTAAAAATCTATGATAATTATGTCATTGTAAAGTAAAGTAAAAAATATAGAATTTATAAATTTATAATTTGGAAAGCTAAGTAAAAATCATATAATTTATAAATTTATAATGCGTAGATTTATCAAATTTAAGTCTATGAGAAAGTTTAAGATAATTAAATTATCCTAGTAAATATAAAATTTTGTTTTTTCCAGACTTTTTTCGTTGAGATTTTGCTTAAATATTAAATTACAGGGTTTAATATTTTGTATTATATTCAACATTTTATATTAATAGATGTTATTTCTTTATGTTATAAATTACAGGTGTGGTTGGTTTGATAAATAAGTAACTAGTGTATATTTTTAAAGATTTTTTTGTAAATATTAAATATATTATTTTATTATGAACCTAAAATATTTGGTAGTGCGGAATTTAGATGGTTCCTTGTAATATGGAATTTTTTGGAAATTCATTGTATATTAAGTATCATATAATTTATGGTTTAGGTGGATAAATGGATACAAAAATTCTCAAAACCAAATTTATTATCGTACTAGCTATTCTAAATGTAAAACATAGCTAATTTGTTAGAAATATAATTTTATGTGCAATATTTATGATTGAAACAATTTTAAAACATTTTGTATCATTTTCAATATTTTAAATTATAGATTTCAATGATTTATTAGTCTCGTAAATCCATTTTTTGTAAATTTTGGAATATGGTGAGAATTTCATGGACAAACCCATAGATTATACAACATGGGAAATCGATTTTGATATTTTAAAGATTACACATACATCTATTGATTTCTCAGTAAGTGTAGTCTCAATCTAATTGCAAGGTAGTTTTGTTTTATTTTGATGAGTTAAATCGCATTGTAGTTTTATTTTATTTTGATCAATTAAATCGCATTGTAGTTTTGTTTTATTCATGTAGGTTTCCCATTTATTTACTGTAGTTTCTGGTGAGTATAGTTTGGAGTATCTTTTCCTCACTCTGATAAATATTTGATTTAGGATCAAACATAATATGATATAATTATATAACTGAATAATAAGAAAATAATCAAATTAATGACTAAATGATAGATATAAGATCAAATTAATGACTAAATGTCAGAGATAAGATAGTTGGTAATAGGGTGTGTTGTGAAGTCATTAGGGTTATTATTGACTCCTTAAATATGACTCAAGGATTTCTAAAAGTATTCTTCCAATATTAATGAGTTTCTATGTCTACAATGTAATCACCACAATGAAATAATAAGCATTTACTACCAACTATATGTTCATAGTCCCATAAAAGGTTTTGATATCCCTCGTTACTTCCCCCATTGGGGTGCTTTTCATTTATTTTATTTCTCCCTTTTCTTTTATTTAGATATGAGGATGGGTAACATCTAATTGATAATAGTTGGGGAAGCAATGCACTGAATAACCATATTAATAGGGGTGTCTCCTTATATTGGGTGTAAATTCTTGACCTAATTGACTTTTTAGAATTGTTGCCAAGGGAGATGTTTTTATGCTACTGTTAAGATATTCACAGTGAATTTGATAAATGTAATCCTTTCTCAATGGTAATTGATGTTAATGGAGGTCCAAACTTAGTTTGCTCATTTTGGTTGTGTTTCCCATTGTGGTATTAGCGTCCATGTGCTCCTCATGAGTCACCTGCAACAAAATAAGACAAAAACAAAATACCATGTAACTATATTTAAAACGCCATCAAAGTTATTATTGTGGTTCATAAGATGACAGTGATAGTGACCTTCCTTTAAAGGTTTGGAAATAATTAAAATAGATTATTATTATGGCCTTAGATACTCTAATCAAAGTAAATCGAGTGGTCGTAGGTAGCTCATCGTATTCTCCCTACATGTAGGGTACGATTTCACTGATGATGCATTATTAGGATTGTGATTGACACTAGAGTTATCTTCTAGGAACTTGCTTGTTTTTTCCAATTATTTCATTCTTGAGAGAAAATCCTCTGGCATCTAAGTTTGGGATTTATTGATAGCAAATGAAGTTATCCTACATTCATTTCTTGAGAACACATTTATGAGGGAGTAATAAGGTTCTTGAGGTGTAACTGAGTTTCTTTAGAACAAATGAAACTTGCTTCTGGGATTCCTTGTGAACTTTTTGTGAACATATTTTATGGAGAGGGTGATCAGTTTAGCGAGCGTCATTAGAGGAGATTCACCGTAATCTGGCTCCAGTTTCTCTTTTTAGCGAAATCCTGGCCTCTTATGAATTTGTCATGCTCAAAATTAAAATAAGGATAATCAGGAAAATGTGCTTGATGTGATATGGTAAATTTGTCCATCTATGTTTAGGTGTAATAACCATGGCATGTAATGGTTGAAAACATGCTGAATTTATACTTAGGAAAGAAAAATTATATTCTACCAAAAACATTAATGTGTTTTTTTCCTCATAAACAACTTTGTTTGGCACATAAAAATTTGGTTTTACTAGATTTTTTTAAAAAGTTTGAAAATTGACCCTAAAAAAAAAATCATCGTTCCAGTATCATCACTTTTTCATTTCAAAGCTATATTTTGCATGAAAATTTTATATAAATTTCATAGTCACTGCCATTTTTAAAACATGTTCAAAATTGATCCCTAAAAAATAAAATCATCATTCTAGTATACACACTTTTCGTTTTTAGCACTATTTTTTATGTTTTTTTGGGATTTTTTGGCCAGAGTTCCCGTTTTGAGTTTATAGTTCCCGTCTCAAAGTTTACATTGTTTCAAGGTGAACAATTTTGTTTTGGTCCAAGTAATGCAAGCCCTTGAGCACCTGCTTAGAAACCTCAGCAAATAGTGTTTTGGGATTTTCTTTTGGGCTTGAAGAACTTGCACAAGGGTTCCACCGTCCATGTAGTCCAACACAAAAGAGATCTCTTCTCCTTGATCGAATATGCCATAACATTGTATGATGTGTGGAGAATTATCTCGAATATGCCATAAAAACTACATGCTGTGTGGAGAATTATCCCCTCAGAGAATCTCCATTTCCCTCATTATTTTCGTTCGAACATCAAGCTCGTGCTCTTCTTGAATGATTAGATTGGTGCTGATTTCTATAGCAACAACCTTTACAAATGGTTTTTCTACCCTCCCTCTGTGGCATTTTGTTGGCTTATTTGGGTTTGACCCAGGTTCAGAAGAATTGTTTAGCCAAACAAATCTCGTAGCTACTGGCCCTTTCGGCAACAACTCGTGAAGCGTGGACTGAGGTCTCACCTGAGGTAGTAGGGGAGGGTGATGGAACCAGGATTCTGCACCCTTGGGATGCCTTGGATGTGGGTTGGGGCTCGCGCGTTTTTCTGCAGCCTCGCGCCATGACAGATCTGCACAGATTGGAATACCTTTATTGCGCTTATTATAGATTGAATCACTTATTACTGGTTTGATCTAGTTAAAACGGTCTTTAAGAAAAAATTCATTACTTTTGGTTACTTCGTGCATCAAGATTAACCTAGTTCACATGTATTCAATTGTAGCAAATGCAGAAATCATAATAATTCATTTATCATAAAAGAGTAAAGTCGCAATCAACACAAAATTTAGAAGAAACTTATCTTTATTATAAATCTTCAGCAATACATCCAGAACCACCCTACGCACCCAGTTGCAGGCGTCCGCGCATAGAGCTGCAGACTTTCCAGGCCTCTGTGCACACAGCTGCAAAGCCTCTACCTTCTACCCTTCTCCCTCGACTCGGACTTACAACTATTCTCAGACTATTCACCTATTACATCTTAGGACCAAAAACCAAAAAAATGAGCTGCCTTTCCCTCATAGAGGCTCGCTCTATTTATACTTTCCCTTGGCTCGTGATCCCACCACGGGCCGACTATATTACTATTTGTTTACATTATTTTCGGGTGGACTACCCTTTGACTCAACCTACCATAGCTCGCGCTCCGCACTTTCCGTGGAGTCTTTTACCCTAATATTACCCAAAATTTCACGCTTCCCGAGTGTTGAGCCCTAAACTTGCATCTCTCCTACACACTTTCTTAGAATTTTTCCACTCACCTAGACCTCCTAAGCTATCAAAATCATATCATACTGATTCCAAAAGAGCATTAAAATGGTTTTCTAATTATGTTTTATGTTTTCTGTTTGAACTAGATTTTTTCTCATGAGCTGCAGAATCTTGTCACTTTCCACAGTTGATTCAACTTTCCACAGTTGTTTTTGTTAAACTCCAGGTTGTAGGTGTCACCAAGGAAAGCAAGCCACATGGGAAATTTGGAAATGACCTAGACATGGATCAGGTCTTATTGGTCCAACAAGATTCATCAAAGAAGGTCGTGGTCAAACGTGGTCAAGTGGTAGTCAAACATAGGAGTCCTATGACAACATGACTCTATTTTCAAGCACATGAAGACTTTCGTGGCTGTTCCTAGATCCATGGGGACATATCGACACCTGCGGACTACTCCACAAGGAGAATCCAACAACCACCCTTAATAGATTTAATCATCACGACAACCATTATGCTAAATCCATGGACGCTGTCTTTTACGTGTCTCTGTTCACGTAGTTTTATAAGGAAAACAGTTATGTAACCTTTGTTATAAATAACGCATTTCTATACGCATAGTAGTTAGTCTTTTGAATCTAATTTTGCTGTTAAGAATTCACTATGCCATGACACTAGTTTTATTGCTATAACTGTGTTTTGAGATATACAAGAAGACTCTGTTCTACATGCTTGCGTGAACGTAATTCTGGATTGATAACCTGTTGGCCGAGGTTGTGCAGAGGGCCCCTACACACTGAGGTTTTGTTTCCATTGTTGCTGTATAGTCTTTATGTATCATTTCCTTATTTTCACTGCACATGTTTTGTAGTTATTCACTTGTGTATATATTTCTAACATTTCACTTCTGTCCATGACTTTACAAGCTTTGTATAATGTTGATCAGTGTGTGCATGTTTCAGGATAGAGTAGGTAGCCCGGGAATCTGTATATAATTTTCACAATAACTAGTGATATGGAATTGATCCTCTGCTGAATTTTCTTTTCTTAGTTTCTTTTAATTCCAGTTCTATTTTGTTGATTTTAGTCTTGTTCATTTGCTTTGTTAAGTTAGTTTAGAAATCAACTCACTCATGTCATTGATGGTTACCTCCGAAAGCCATAGCTAGACTAACTGACAAGGGATCTAAATATGAATGTTGTGATTTGATTTTGGTTTACTTTTCTACAATTAGATATTGGATTGCTCATTTCATCGACAGTTACCTCCGAAAGTCGTAGCTAGACTTACTGGCGAGGGATCGAAATATGAATGTTGTGATTTGATTTTAAGTTTACTTTTCTGCAATTGTATATTGGATTGCTCATTTCATTGATGGTTACCTCTGAAAGCCATAGCTAGACTAACTGGCGAGGGATCGAAATATGAATGTTGTCATTTGATTTTAGTTTACTTTTCTGCGATTAGATATTGGATTGCTCATTTCATTGAGAGTTACCTTTGAAAGCCATAGCTAGACTAACTGGAGAGGGATCAAAATATGAATGTTGTGATTTGATTTTAGTTTACTTTTCTGCAATTAGATATTGGATTGCTCATGTCATTGATGATTATCTCTGAAAGCCATGGCTAGACTAACTAGCAAGAAATCAGACTATGAATGATGTAATTCAATTTTAGTTTTACTTTCTTTGCAATCTTTGATTTCCTTGAGTGCAGTAGCTTAAATCATTTTTCTGTATTTAGATAGTAGCAGAGATGATAGTTTCATGATCAATAGTTCATTAATTACTTGTTTTAAATAGAAGCATATTTTCATTCTTGATTCAAGTATTACTTTCATCACTAGTATATTCTAAGACCTTCTAAAGTGTTAAGTTTTGGGAACCCTTATAGAGGACATAATTTCCTTAAAACTGATAACCATACTTTACTTCTAGAGACTTAGGACTAGGAATTCCATTCACATTATGAGAGAAACGAAGATAAAAACCCCCAAAAGCAACATAAAAATAAAAAACGACAAAAAGTAAGAAAGAGGTTATCTTGCACATATAGTGCACCACACTTCATCAGTTTACGACTCTCGGATTGATAATTAATGTAGCAATTTAGGACACACTAAATTCACCAAACATTTTGGCGCCGTTGCTGGGGAAGTGTAACTAGGTAGCCAATCTCTTAAAAAAAACAACAACAATAAAAAGAATGGAAAAATTGATAACTTCTTGAAGTATGCTCTCCTCTTGCACCTAGTGTGATCTAGAGGATCAGAAAAGAGAGTTATTAGTTCAATAATTTCTGGATTACGCTCTCTTCTTGCACCTAGTATGATATGGAAGATCATAAAGAGAATTATTGGCCCGACTTGATTGAAAAATAAAAAAATAAAAAAATGACATGCATAGAGCAAGAGATTCTAGGGGAAGGTTTATAGCTAGAACCAAAAGTTTGATTTTTAAAACTCCAGCTTCTTCAAGGCATAGACAAGATACACCTCCATCTACTCCCAGCGTTAGGATTCTTGGAATTCAAGGAGCAGTAGTTGAATTAGAAGACTCTCCCATACTATCTACTAAATCTGATCTAGGAGAAGAACCTTTCTTCACTTCTACAAGGGAACACATTATAATCAAAGAAGTAGAATCACCTGAAAAAGAGGAGGGGGAAATTCTTCCTCATTCGCCATTAATAGAAGAACTAGAGGACTCTGAGGAAACTATCATGAAAAAGGAAGTAGTAGATGGATTTGGAGGAGGGGGTAGAGGTAGAGGTAGAGGTAGAGGAGGAGGAAATAGTGGAGGAAGTAGAGGTAACAACGGAGCAAATAGGGATGGAGATAACTCATTTGGATTCCCTATAGCCGATGGGGAAACTCATACAACAATTAAAAATATTTCACCATCTATCCTCCTAAACTTTCATGGGTTGAGAAGTGTGGATCTCGAGACATTTCTATTTGATTTTGAAGTTGTGCCGAACCTACGACTATATGGAAGACTCTCAAAAACTCAAACTGTTTCCTTCAACATTGAAAAGAGCTACTTTGAAATGGTTCATGGGATTAGTCACTCAGTCTATTAGGACTTGGAATGATATGAAACAAACATTTTTGGATAGATACCTAGATTATTTCATGCCCACCAATCATAAGGATGAGGTATTCAAGATGATGCAAAAAGAAGATGAAAACTTGGAGGATTTACTTGAAAGATTTCAATACAACTTAAAGAGAGAAAAGATGAGCAACTTAGATGAGGAAACCTTGAAAGCCCTTTTATTGAAAGCCATTAGAGATGAATGGATAGATATTTTAAACATCATGGGGAAGGGAGACATTTCTCAACTTCCACTTCATGACATAGCAAAACTATGTGTCCATCTCTCAAAGGGAAAATCTAAAACGGGAAAAGAGCCTAGAGATCCTTCTCTTATTAGAGCAAACAAATCTACAACTGGATCAGTAAGTAGGGCAGAAATTGACAATATGCTTGATGAATTCAAAACTGATATTTTGGGAATCCTTAGTGAACATCTAGACACCCTTAAAATACAAAACAAGCAGAAAGAAGAAGCTGATGCCTTGGCCATCTTTTGTCCAAAATGTAGGAAGAAACACGCTCTAGGGGAATTCCTGTTGGATGCAAAAGTTGTAGAAATATGTATGATTTGCTTAGAAAATCATGAGACCAAGGATTGTCCTTCAATTCCTGGACTCAAGGCTGTCTTTCAAGAGGATCCAAATTCAATAGGATCTCTCTGTTTTGTTTCAAGAAGACCTTGGCAAGGGCAACAAAATCAAGGGTTTAACAACCCTATGAACTTTTAGCCTTTGCCAAATTGGAATTCTTGGCAACAACCTTGGTCCCAACCTCAAAATCCATATCAATCATGGGCACAAGGGATGCAGAATCCTTATGGGATATTTTCTCAATTTTATCAATATCCTCCATATTTTCAAAATCAACAAACTCCCGAGCTTCAAAATCAAAATCCACAACTTTCATTGCCATTTCCTCAACAACAACCCTCTCAAAAAAATCCAAATCCTCCACTCATGCTTCCATTCCAGCAAAAGACAAATCAACTTCCAGCTCAGCCATTGCCAAATCCTAACAACAAAACTCCTCAAAATGCTTACATGATAGAATGACAACAATTTCCTACCTATATGATTGTTCCTCTCAATGACGTACAACTCAGGTCTGGTAGAGTTTTAGAAAAACATTCTATAGATGTTCAAGAGCAAGATACCTCTGAGGAGAATTCTCTTAAAGCCAATAAAGGTTCTGAGGAAGCATCTCTTCAAAATCCAATCATTCAAAAAGAAAAAGAAAAAGAATCAACCCCCACAACTCCTATAATTGAGCAACCTGCATCTTCATCCATGCCTCCCTTCCGTGAAAGATTACAAATTGACAAAGGGGTGGGAAAACAAATCTTGTTTCCCGACTATGACTTTCTAGATGAATTAAAGAATATCTATATCAAGATTCCCTTGCTACAAGCCATTAGAGAAATTCCTATTCTAGCAAAAACAATAAAGGAGTTGAGTCTCAAAAGACTAGGAAGGAAACCAAGAGATACAAGAAGAATCCACCTGGTAGGAAAAATTGCAGATATCATGATGGGAAAAATTGCCATGCAGAAATATGTAGATCCAGGTAGTCCAATTGTCAAGACACATATAAATGGGATATAAATTCCAAATACGTTGATTGACCTAGGGGTTGCTATCAACATCATGAGTAGGCAGACTATGGAACAACTTAAACTTCCTAATCTTCTTTTTACACCTACCTTACTGCAACTTGCAGATAGATCAATAGTCAAATCAAATGGTGTATTAGAAGACATTTCGGTCTCCTTAGATTCTTGGGTATATCCAGTATATTTCATGATTTTGAATCCCAACAGTAATTTAGGGGGACATCCACTCATCTTACGAAGACCTTGGCTAGCCACAGTTGATGCTTTCATTAGTTGTAGATCTAGGGATATGTACATTTTTTATGGTAATTCAAGAAAGAAATTCAATTTGTATCCTCCAGCAAAAGTAATCACAGAGGTAGGAGACAATGAATGGGTCGATGATGAGGATAATATACAACCTGTGTTTACCATTTCTGAAATCAGTGAAGATAGCAAAATTCTGAACACATTAGAAAATTTTGAAACATCTTCAGAATATGACCTCACACAATTTCAGTTAGATTCTGACATTGAATATTTATCATCAAGACAAATGTCTCTTTACTCTATGGAAGAGTTCGATAGTTCTACCATTGAGATTTTTCCAGGTAAAACATTGAATATGAACAAAAATTTGGAAAAGTCACAACAAGAAGAACTAACCAAAATCTTGCAAAAACATTCTACTGCATTTGCATGGGAGTATACTGATATGAAAGGTATTGATCCTAAGACTTGCATTCATCACATCTATATTGAGGGAAATAATAGACCAATTAGACAGCCTCAGAGAAGAATGAATCCAAATCTTAGGGAGATAGTGAAAGAAGAGCTCTGAAAACTGCTCAATGTAAACTTCATTTATCCAATTTCAGATAGCCGATGGGTTTCTCCTTTGGTTATAGTACCCAAAAAGAATGGTAAATGGAGGGTATGCATTGATTACAGGGAATTGAATAAAGCAACTTTGAAGGATCACTTTCCTTTGCACTTTATCGATGAAGTATTAGATACATTAGCAGGCAAAAGGTACTGTTCATTTCTGGATGGTTTTAATGGTTATAATCAAATTCAGGAAGCACCTGAAGATCAAGATAAGACCACATTTACCTGTCCATGGGGAACTTTTGCCTATCAAGTGCTTCCTTTTAGATTATGTAATGCACCCGCAACATTCCAAAGAGCAGTACTAGGAATCTTTTCTAATCTAATCCATGATTGTGTAGAGGTTTATATGGATGACTTTACAGTTTATGGTGACTCGTTTGAAGAAGCATTAGCAAATTTGGAAAAAGTACTTATAATATGTAAAGAAACAAACCTTTCATTAAGCCATGAAAAATGCTTTATGATGTTTACTGAAGGTATTGTTTTAGGACATCACATTTTAGGGGATAGGATTAAAGTTGATAGATCAAAAGTTGAAGTCATCTCTAAATTGCCTATTCCAAATCGTCAATGAGATGTTAGAATTTTTCTAGGATTTACTGGATACTATAGAAGATTTATAGAAAACTTCACTAAATAGCATCTCCACTCTTCAAAATGCTTACAAAAGACTATGAATCCAAATGGGATCCTGATTGTCAATCAGCATTTGAAACTTTGAAAACAAGAATATCTAAAGCGCCTATCTTGAGAGGACCAAATTGGAAGCTCCCTTTCCATATTTCTACAGATGCTTCAGATACATCTCTAGGAGTTGTGTTGGGTCAAAAATATTTAGTCCCTTATGCCATTTATTATACCAGTAAAATTTTGACTTCCACTGAGTTGAATTATACTGTAACTGAAAAAGAGTTCTTAGTTGTTGTTCATGCAATCAATAAGTTCAGACATTATATAACAGGCTATGAAACTTTTACTCATACTGATCATTCTGCGATTAGATATCTAATGAACAAACCCGTTACTAATGGTAGAGTTACAAGGTGGCTCCTACTTTTACAGCAATTCAATATTACTGTGTTGGATAGACCAGGGAAACAAAATACAGTAGCTAATTTCTTGTCTAGGATTCAGAATACTAAAGAAGATTCTCTTGTAGAGGATAAGTTCCTGATGAATATTTATTTGCAGTAACTACTAAGACCCCTTGGTATGCAGATACTGCTAACTATTTGGTTACAGGGAAACTACCTCCACATCTATTTCCTAGTGAAAGAAGAAATATTATTCAGGAGAGTTCAAAATATTCATGGATTTCTAACGAATTGTTTAAAATAGGGCCAGATCTTGTGATCAGAAATGTGTTAGGGAAGATGAAATGCCTGATATCCTCAAGGCATGTCATGATGAACCATGCGGCGGACACTTTGCTGACAAAAGGACAGCCTATAAAATCCTCTCTTTAGGATATTATTGGCCTTCCCTCTTCAAAGATGCAAAAAAATGTGTCGAAAGGTGTGACAGTTGCCAAAGAGTAGGGAAACCTACCCTTTCAAATGAAATCCCATTGCAACCACAGGTATTCATCGAACCATTCGAAAAATGGGCTTTAGATTTCATTGGACCTATTAATCCGCCATCTAAACAAAAGAAGTATATATTGGAATGTACTGATTATGTCACCAAATGGGTAGAAGCCAAAGCATTATTTTCTGCTACTGAAAATTTAGTTATTAGTTTTCTTTATGAGGATATTTTTACTCACTTTGGTGTCCTAAGAGAAATTGTGACAGATCGGGGAAGTCAATTCACATCCAACCTGGTGGAGAAGCTAATGGAAGAATACAAAATCAAGCACAGAAGATATACTCCTTACCATGCACAAGCAAATGGTCAAGTGGAGTCTACAAACAAAGTTCTCAAAAGCATCATCACCAAAACTGTTCATCTACACAGAAGAGATTGGGCAGAAAGGCTTCATGAAGCCTTGTGGGCCTACAGAACTACATGGAGAAATACAACAGGACATTCTCCCTATGAACTTATTTATGGGAAAGAAGTCCTGCTCCCCATTGAGTTCCAAGTCAAAACCTTCAAGATGGCAATTCAGTTGGGATGGATCTATCAGAAGTCCAAAAGCATATAATGGAGCAGTTGAACGAGCTAGATGAGATCAGACAAGAGGCAATCCTAAGAACTGATCTATTTCAATATCAAAGAGCTAAGTGGCATGACAAATACATCAAAGAGAAAAAGTTTCAAGAAGGAGACTGGGCATTGCTATTTGATTCCAAGTTTAAAGATTTCAAAGGAAAATTTCAGACTCATTGGCTTGGGCCATATGATATTGACAAAATCTTTAGCAATGGAGTGGTAAGAATCAAAACCATTGATGAATTTCAAACTCCTCTTATTTTGAATGGTCACCGATTAAAAATCTATCATAAGCCACTCTCAAAAGAGGAATTTGTCAAAATCTTTCAAGATAATTCTGAAATAAGGCTGGTGAAGAAGAATCCTTCTTCTCCACTAGCCTAGCCTTTGTTCTTTTCTGTTTAAAAAAAAAAAAATTATGTATAAGCCTGAAAACCAATCACTGATTGGCAGTCTTATACAGAAAATACAGGGCGAAAATCAAGAACTTCTGAAGCCTTATATTTTCCACAAAAAAAAAAATCTCTCTCTCTTTCTCATTTTTATTCCACTCCACTTCATTTTCATTCCACTCCACTTCATTTTCAATCCACTCCACTTCATTTCATTCCACTCCATTTCATTCATTTCATTTCATTCCACCAATAAAAGTTTTTATGACCATTTTCATTCACTCAGTCATCAATCCATCCATCTCCATTCAGTCATATGATTGTTGAGCCAGTTTCCGCAGCTGAATCCAGTTTCCGCAGCTGCAAATTGATTCCGCAGCTAGTTGTGTTTTCGCAGCTAACACCCTGTCATTCAACATTGGCAGTTAGATAATAGGAAAAAATAATAAAAATCAAATGCAAGTATGACCGAGGGTATATTATGAATACATGGGGCACCTAAAGGCATCAACAAGGAGCAACTGATCAAAGGTTAATGGACAACAAGTGGCAAAAATTCCAAGGTATGAGTAGAAATTTATTTCAAATAGCATTCAAAGCACCTTTTTGCATAGTTATGAAATCACAAGCTCCACTATATGCAATGATTGGCGTGATAGCCTCCATAACCATTCCACAACCTATGATTCCTCCATGAACCATGCATTTATTTTTCCAACGGCCTCATGATTAACCCTCAGATTTAACTCGAGTTTGGCTGCACTTTCACACTCCACCTATAATCATGGGACGTGGCCGATTTGATTACGGCTCTTCTCCACCACATAAATTCCGCAGCCATTTCATAAACGTGTTCACGTCTACTCCGCAGTTGTTCAGTTTAAAAATTCTACCGGGTTCACTTCACTCCCCTACTATTTTATGGAAGCCACGGTTACATTTCCACCTTGTTCACCTAAGCCTCCACTCCAGGTCGTGAATTTACTTCTGCTACCTGTCCTTTGTTTTCCACTCACAGTCACTAGTTTTCTCCATAAACCCTGTTCACTCCCGCTAATCCAGTCTTCTCACATCTGCTAAACCCTTCTCACGCAGAAAATTTTTTAAGAACAGAAGGAAAGAATGGGTCTGTTGTTGAGGGCAGAACCAGAAGGGGCCAAGTTTATAGAGGGGTACCCCCAAGTAAAAAACATACTGAAGAAAGCACGATGGCTACGGTTTATTCAGAAATTCAAGGGCTACAATAAGGAGATTACAAAAGCTTTTGCGAGGTCTTTTAACGGCCTGAAGGTGGAAATTGGGGACCTCAAGTTTACTGTCACTGAGGCATCCATAGCAGCCGCTAGAGAACTCCCTCAGGAAGGAAAACGCTAGTTCAAGAACAAGTGCTTTGATGAAAAATCTTGGAGGGTTATCCTACGCAATCCAAGTATGGATGTAACTATATTCAAATGAGGAATTCCTATTCATTATTTAGAAGAGAAGTGGGCTAGTTTATTGTTGATTATTCAAAAGTTCATTACGTGTGAAGGTCATTTTGGATCAATGTATGTGTATCATACCCAGTTGCTGATGAACTTGTTAGAAAACCAAACCCTCAATCTGCCTTACTTTTTATTACTGAGCTTGAAAAAGATGTGCACAACTGTCCAAAAGAATATAGAGGACATAGAACACCACCTGTATCATCACAGGCTTGTGAAAATTTTAATTGAAGACCAATTGAAGAAAAAGAAGGATACCTGGGAATGGTTTTTGGTGAGAAACTACTTTCAAGATCCACCTGAAATACCTGATAGCAGTACAACAAGGAAGAGTAGGAAAAAGGAAACTAATGTGAGAATTCAAGACACTCCTAAATAAATTAATCAAGAAGATAAGCTGCCTGAAAAAAGGGAGGAAAGAACCAAGGATAAAAAGCAAAGAAAATTGAAAGGGAAAAGAAACATAGAGGATGTCTACCAATCACCAGAACCTTCCTTAGAAGAGGACGACCAAACACTATCTGAAAGGCTAAATCACCTTCAAGGACAATCAGCTGCAGCTAGGAAGAAATAAAAAGAAAAACAGAGTATGGAGGAAGAGGGCACTAGCCCACAACATTTAAGGATAAGCTCCAGGCTTAGAGGAAAGTGGAGGAAAGCACAAACAAAGGGGCCCCATTTTATTGAATTAGGAGGGGGAACACTAGAACAACTTCCAGCTAGCCGTAGCCCACCTCATTCTCAGCCAAATATTGAAACCAGTCCTCCAGATGTTGACATAAGTCCTTCTTAGCCAGACTGTGAAATCAGTCCTCCTCAACAGTACTTTGGGATCAGCCCAAGGAAAACTTCACCCGAGATAGACCCGAATCAGCAAGAGATGTATGATTATATAGAATCCTTGGAAAAGATAGCCACAGGTCCAAGCACTTCATCCATCCAGCCTCATACAACATAGGACACTCAAATCCAATCATTGAAACAGGAAATTTTTGAACTAGAGGTCCTAAATAGACACATTAAACATGAAAATGAAGCATTAAAGGAATAAAGTAGATTGGATAAGATCATTCATGACAACACCATGCTACATCTTTGGCTATGGTAGAAAAATAACAGGAAATTGAAGAAAAAGTGCAGGAGGATAAGTAGAGCACTGATCAACCTCAAATTTAGATGCTTGATGAGGAAGCCCAGGATGTTAGCAGCAACAAGAAAGAGAAAAAGAGGGCTGGATGTACTGGCAGAAGTCTCAGAGCACATGATCTGAAGGGGGAATAGTCAAAATTTTGGTTGCATGGGGACATGCAACACCTTCACAGTGGGGGTATGTTGAGCCCTGAACTTGCATCTTTCCTACACATTTTCCTAGATTCTTTCCATTCACCTAGACCTCCTAAGTTATCAACATCATTGCATATTAGTCATAAAAGAGCATTTAAAGTGGTTTTTTAACTATGTCCTTGTGTTTTCTCTTTGAATATTTTTTCTTATGAGCTGCAGAATGCATCCACTTTCCGCAGTTGGTTCAACTTTCCACAACTGTTTTTGTTAAACTACAGGTTGCAGGTGTCACTAGGCAAAGCAAGCCACATGGGCAAGTTGGAAATGACCTGGACATGGATCAGGTCCCATTGGTCCAGTTGGATTCATCAAAGAATGTCATGGTCAAAGGTGGTCAAGCGGTGGTTAAACATAGGAGTCCTATGGCAACAGGATTCCGTTTTCAAACACGTGAAGACTTTCGTGGCCATTCCTAGATCCCTGGGGACATATCGACACCTATGGACTACTCCACAAGGCGGATCCAACAACCACCCTCGATAGATTTAATCATCATGGCAACCATTATGCTAAATCCATGGACGTTGTCTTTTACATGTCTCTGTTCACGTAGTTTTTAAGGAAAACAATTATGTAATCTTTGATTACAAATAACGCATTTCTATACGCATAGTAGTTAGTCTTTTTGAATGTAATTTTGCTGTTAAGAACTCACTGTGCCGTGACAATAGTTTTATTGCTGTAACCGTGTTTTGAGATATATAAGAAGACTCTGTTCTACATGCTTGCGTGAACGTAATTTTGGATTGATAGCCTATTCGCCAAGGTTGTTTAGAGGGCCCCTACACACTGAGGTTTTGTTTCCATTGTTGTTGTATAGTCTTTATGTATCATTTCTTTATTTTCACTGCACATGTTTTATAGCTATTGACTTGTGTATATATTTCTAACATTTCACTTTTGTCCATGACTTTACAAGCTTTGTATAATGCTGATCAGTGTGTGCATGTTTCAGGATAGAGTAGGTAACCGGGCATCTGTATATAATCTTCATAATAACTAGTGATATGGAATTGATCCTCTGCTGACTTTGCTTTTCTTAGTTTCTTTTAATTCTAGTTCTGTTTTGTTGAGTTCAATTTTGTTCATTTGCTTTGTTAAGTTAGTTATAAATCAAATTGTTCATTTCATTGATGGTTACCTCCGAAAGCCATAGCTAGACTAACTTGCGAGGGATCGAAATATGAATGTTGTGATTTGATTTTAGTTTACTTTTATGCAATTAGATATTGGATTTCTCATTTCATTGACAGTTACCTCCGAAAGTCATAGCTAGACTAACTGGCAAGGGATTGAAATATGAATGTTGTGATTTGATTCTAGTTTACTTTTCTACAATTAGATATTGGATTGCTCATTTTATTGATGGTTACCTCCAAAAGCCATAGCTAGACTAACTGGTGAGGGATCAAAATATGAATGTTGTGATTTGATTTTAGTTTACTTTTCTACAATTAGATATTGGATTGCTCATGTCATTGACGATTATCTCCGAAAGCCATAGCTAGACTAACTGACGAGAAATCAGACTATGAATGATGTAATTTGATTTTAGTTTTACTTTCTTTGCAATCTTTGATTTCCTTGAGTGCAGTAGCTTAAATCATTTTTTGTATTTAGACAGCAGCAGAGATGATAGTTTCATAATCAGTAGTTCATTAATTACTTGTTTTAAATAGCAGCATATTTCATTCTTGATTCAAGTATTATTTTGCACTAGTATGTTCTAAGACCTTCTGAAGTGTTAAGTTTGGGAACCCTTATAAAGGACATAATTGCCTTAAAACCTATAACCATACTTGCCTTCTAGAAACTTAGGAATAGGAATTCCATAAACAAAGATAAAAACCCCCAAAAACAACATAAAAATAAAAAACGACAAAAGTAAGAAATAGGTTATCTTGCACATATAGTGCGCCACACTTTGTCACCTTACGAATCCCAGATTGATAATTAATGTAGCAATTTAAGACACACTAAATTGACCAAACAATAGCCTTTTCTATGGTGACATCCAACCTATCAAGAAGTGCTCCTTGTACTTAGGCAGACTTGAACTTGAGACAAATTCACTAACATAATACATTCAAAATTTCATTTCTCTTCAACCACAACTTCGAATCGGATGATTTTTGATGCATTCACTTCATCTCTATGTGCACTATCATCATCATCCATCACGTGTTATAGTTTTTTCTTTTCAAAGGTGTACGGAAAGAAATCACCTAAGACTGTGGATGACAAATAGTCTCAACAATATAAATGGTTGCTCAACATTATAGATCTATAGCAAATGATAGAAACAAAACCTGCCAAAGTCATGATCTATGCCACAATCATAGTTAAACAAAAAACTAAAATAGTAATAAATGCGATTAACTCTAGTAATCCAATGGAAACCACATATACAAAGAATATATTTTATTAAATAACACTTGTGAAGGGAACAAATAAATGTCACCAATGCCCCTCTATGGGATGGGTTCTAGGCTATTCTCAAACACCTTCAGCGTTTGGTAGAGTCTCTCCCCTCTATAATGTGTAAACCCAGTAAATAAAAAGTTTGAGCTCAATGAGAACTCAAATGGAAAGAAAAATGGTGTGTGACAATGATAATAATCAGAGTTATAGCAGTGAGTGCAACAATGAAAATAATCAAAAGTGAATAATGAATGGAAAACCCTTCTATTTATAACAAAATATTTAGCTATCCTCAAATAATGAGCAATAATAAAATATTATTAACCCCATTATTGAAATGACCACTCAGAATATTTTATTATATTTGGTTAGGAGGGAAAAAGTATTTAAAATTTTATTTAGAAATAATAAATAAATAAATGATTTATTTATCATCTCAAGAAATATGGTTAAGGAATAATAAACAAATAAATATTTATTTAATTATTCCTCGAGGATTTAGTCAAACTTGACAAGGAATAATAATTAATTAGTGATTAATTAATTATTCCTAGATAAAATTAAGAAAATTAATAATTATCTGTTTATTTTTCATGACTGGGTCAAATATGACAAGGAATATTAATTAATCAATGGTGTAATTAATTATTCCTAGAAGATAATTAAATAAATAGTGATTTATTTAATTATTATTCTTGGGTTTAATTATAAATTACTTAGCAAATGTGGTTTATTAAGTAATATCTCACAGTGAAAGCAATTTTACTATGGTAAAATTGGCCCTACATTGTGTACTTCAATCCATTTAGTAAATTAGGCTAGGTGATCAATCTTTTGGTGATAACAGATTGCCCCCAAATGTATGAATGTTAGGAGAAAAATGTATGATTGAAGTACGTTGTAAAGACACAATCACTAGACAACAAAGTGGAGAGAGAGAGAGAGAGAGAGAGAGAGACCAATAGAGTTGAAGTGAAAGAGGATAGGCACAAAGGAGGTGAGACCAATGTAAGTCTCCTTTTATGTTGTACCTATACCCGCCGAGATAACTTAGTACAAAAATAATGATGCGCCCAAAAACATAAAACTGAGAAATGAGGTACATGTTGAATGGTACATGACACACTAGCATAACTGAGCCAAAAAATAATACAATGTTTCCCATATACATAATGTACCTGCAAAAACATGAGCCAAGACTGAATATAATAATATCTGAGTACATGAAATATAATGGCTCTACCCTCAAAAAATGGGTGGGAGGGAGGGTAGAACAACTGAAGAATCTCTACTAAATAGGGAAGAACTCTGCAAAACTGAATGGATCATCTTAAGGAGACGTGTATGCTAAGAACACTGAAATTGATGGGAACCAAACCCAACAACTCTATGGAGCTACATCTAAGGCTATAGAATAATATGAAGGCATCTAGGCATGTGGGGGGCTACCTGAACAGACACTCCCTCATGAGGGTTGAAACATCTCACACACACCCGACAATCACTTATACAATATGCTACATCACTGGACGATCAAGTGGATGAATCAGAAGCATGAAATGACCAAGTCAAAGCGAAATGATGAGTCTATTTTCTTGATATGAGGCACCAAACACAAATTTAAGTTGGAACCAAGATACACGGACCTCTAAGTCGTTCTTCTAGAATAAATGAGTTGATGTCGACAGAATAGGGCCCACAATAGCTGAGGCAATGAGGATCCTCAACTAAGGCACGAGGGAAAATAGTAATGTGACTGATGGACTGACACCAAGGACAATGGGAAATGATGGGATTGAGGGAAAAATATACGGCTTCCCTTGTCAGAGCATAAAGTGCATGGTTGACCTGGTAGCGAATGACTCAACTCCAAAGGGGATGGGGGACAATATGACTAGAGGCCAAAATGGGTAACACAAGATGAATGATATGCAAAGATGGATGGAATACTGTGGTATGATATAATGGAATGTGAAATAGACTCCATGAATGCAAAGGTGACTCATCGTGGATGCTCTGAGCGAGGGTGAATTGATGACCCTACCACATAGAATAGGCTCGTTGGGGACCATGAAAACATGAGAAAATGATGGTTTCTCATGATGAAAATTGACATGTGAGATGACAGGTGCTAAGGGAAGGTGGAATCCAAAGTACAAGTGTCTCTTATGAAGAAATTCAATTTTGAGAGGCAATGAAGGGACGCTTCTTGGAAAAATGGCTTCCGGGTGAAGTGTCAAATCATCAAAAACTAAGAAAGACCCATTATAGTACTCGATGACATATTTTGAATGGTGCTGATGATTTTTCAAACAAACCTATGGTTTGGTCGCAATGTGTGATAAAAAAATTGTGGTTTTCTTATAAAAGGGTGTTTTCCCTCTAATTTGAGAGGAGGAAAAGGCCCCAAATCTTGTGGAGACCTTAATGGACAAATCGACCATCAAAATCAGGATCTGCGACTTTCAGGAAAGTGGCCTTACTTGTCTAAAAATGGCCTTAATGCTTCTTGGAATGATGGTTCTTGGTGAAGAATTAAGGGAAGAGGAAAACAAGAATGAACTACTATAGGAGGTCTAGAATCATTCTCACCCACTAAGTCAAACATGGGGACTATGTGGACATAGAGTAGAATATTTGAAGATATGGTATCAAACATCTACGATATGCAATGTGAATATAGCTCGTTGGAGTGGCCCGTAGGACAAACTATCCAAGGAATGGGAGGATAATTGACCATACCTAGATCCAATGGGATCTAGGCTGAGACTTATGCTAATCAATTGAGAAGATGGACAGCAGAAAACCATCATGCCCCCAAGCATGGGATTCTTCCTGCAAACATATGTGATGGAGGAGACTAATCTAGTATGCAAAGGTGGGAATGATGCCCACTAGAAGGAGGAGTTTTTGGATCGCCATTGTGTTACGAGTGCTCAAAAAAGGGATTCAAGCATCTCAACCCAACTTGGCATGACATCCTCCAAAGGATAATAATGAGATGTAGGAGCCTATGTGCCCCCAGTATGTTATGGGTGTACTAGATGTATTTAGAGTGGTGGATTCCAAATATGGGAGGAAGTACGCACAATGTTGCATATCGTTCCAAGGATAATCAGGGGTAATCATGGCTTCCATGATGTCTACATCAGAATGGAAGATGGGGTGACGGGAGGAAGATTGACTACATGATGTGGCAATGATACCTGGTGCATCATCCTAAGAAAGAATGTTCACATACACATAATCTAGAACGGTAGATGGTGAGCTATTAAATGGAGGATCTACGGATGTTGAGACTTGGGATTTTGTCAAAAGCGGTTCTATGGAAGTGAGATCAGAAACCTCGAAAGGGTTTGCCTACGAGGAACTCAAGGATGATGACAATTAAAGGATATGGCCCATGGAGTCCATCATCTCGATATCGGGGGGAGGGAACACGATCATGGGACCAGATTCCCCCTGTTCTAGTTTACTAGTGGTACCAAAATCCAATGGTAGAGGAGTAGGTGATCCACTACAAGTGGTCTCGTATTTGCGAAGCACCTCAAGGAAATCTCAAAATTAATCAAGATGAGGGAAAAAATGGGAATAGTGACCATGATGATTGCACAAGGCACAATGGTGATTTGTGTACAATGTTCTGAGTTTCTTAGTTGGATCTGGTAAGTTAACATGGACCTCAGGGATATTTGACTCAAGGAATGTTTCATGAACCAAAGGTTTGATATGAGGAATCTCATGATAGTTATTGGTGGCATGCCCAACAACTTTACACAAAGCGCACGAAGGTGAGGGCTTTGGGGCCTTGGGGGCTGGAGGAACTTGGGGAGCCTTTTCCTTAGGTTCTTTCCTCTTGGCTTTCCACCCCCTATCTGGATGTTTTCACAATAGGAGTGGGTTCCTGTTGAGGTTGCAATGGAATTGAAGCAGCGGCAGGGGCGTAGGGATCGGTTGAATTGGGGTCAAAGCATGATAAGGTCTTAGCTGACCAGGTGGAGTGCTTGTAGGGGGATCGATGTACCATACTGGGATCCCAAAAATCATATTAGGGAGGACCAATGAAGCCATGACAAGGATAGAAAAGATTCCCAGAGGATGAAATAAGAAAGGTATCTGGCTTGTAGGGTAATGTCCTAGTGGAACAACTCTTGGATGGTTGAGACCTGGAGGAACAGTTCATGGTGGAAACATAGGAGATGCACTCGCAAATGGAGGAGGTCCTAGGGGGGTGGATCCAGATTTCTCAGCTGAGAGGGTAACAATAGGGTGCTGAGGAGTTGGTTTTTTATCAGATGTACCAAACTGCTTGAGAGAAGCCCATGACACTTGTAACATGCAAACACTCAAACAACTAGGCTCATAGATGAGAGGGGGAGGAATAGAGAAAGCACCCAACAATGAGGAATCTTTGTAGAATCTGAGTGAAACACTAGTGGGAGGAGCAGTAGACTGCTTATCAGACATCGACGAGATAATGAACTCAGGGGAGGTCACTGATATTATCTCATAGTATGTCAACTGATCAATGGTTACGATCTTCCCTTGATGGGGAAAGCATATTTGTGGAAAACCACAGATGTGACACCTGACATGGAATATGTGTATCTACGATCCAAGAGAATGTTGTAATCTAAAGGGGAATTGATAACCTCAATTCCTACATGAACAGTCTTACCTGCAAGAGTCACTGGACAATTGTGATACATGTCGAGAGGCAGGGAGGAGTGACTATTCCAAGCACGCAAAGTGATGGTGGATGGGGATAACTCAGGTCGCTTAAGTTATTTCCAAATAGATGCAGACATTAGATAGGTGGATTCACCTTCGTCATTAGTGCATCGAGAGATGATGGCATTACTGTTATCAGGAAAACTAGTGTCCATTCAAAGCTGCTAGTCCCACTAAGATGGGTAGCTATCTTAGAAATAAACAAACTAAAGTTACTTGTGTTTTCCTTTATGAGAGATAGATGAGAGAGAAGTAGAGAGCACCAACCTCAGTCTTTTGCTTGGTTCCTTGCTCGTTTCCTCTCCCCTTTCACAGCACTTCACCACTCTTTCCTCACTTGTCCCGCTTCAAAGAACACCTGTAGAGTCAAAGCAACATGATACCATCAAAGTATAGAGATCTATAACCATAAAAAATATAGGATCAGACACATATTAACCATACAAATTCATATATCAATACAAGATTCAGAAATATACAAGAATATAGAGGAAAACTCAAATAGCTTTATTGATAGAAGTAGTAGAAGAGAGGATTACAACCCATTGGTCTGACCTAGCGCCATCCTCCCAGCATGAAAGCCCTCTTCACCTCATGAAAAGCTTAGATCACCCAACACTATGATGTTTCACTGAGAAACCAATAGCACTTCCTTACAAAATACAAAGTTCCAGCCTCTGGATCTCTAGGATGAGGGATCCATATATAGATATTTGCAAGTGGGTGAGTCAACTTCTAGGATTTTGATTAGTGTCATTTCTCTAATAGTTCTTGGTTACATTTGGAGATTTCATGATCTCTTACTCATCCCTGGGCAAATTTAGAGAGGCAAGTGTCAAATGGGCAGTTTCTAGAAGATTCTCTGGGTTTCCACCTAGCCAATTGCCTCTGCCATTTGTCTGCTCTCGCTCATCGCACCCTACATAAGGAATTTTCAGTATGCATCACCCTTTCTACATGTAGTAGGTGAGATGCATCGCACCCTTAGCACTGAGCAGTCTGTATGGTCCAGCGTTGACCGGTTCTGAGTAGTTTTTCCGGGAGAACTTATGGGAGATGATGTAATCAATTGACCTTGTTCCTTTAGGGTATGAAACAACACTTGTAGGGGCTTAGAAGCCCTTGGTTTATGGACATATGAGATTGGGGTTGCAGTGCCCAAATATGTCTATAATAGTTGCCCCCTAAAGCATGAGGTCATAAATCTTCTGATGTCGGGTGAAATGTTTTATCATGAGGATCCGAGGTTTCACACTGGAAGGTACCTGTAATAAGTATGATCAATACATTATCTAATAATCTTTTTCATGATCTAGTTGAGGTGGGCATTCCCATTGCTAGTTTATAAATTCATTTTATTGACATAGACAGAAACTGTCTATGTGGCAGCTGATGATTCTGGTAGAGCCATCATCCTTTTGTTTGGATGATTTCTGTGCAGCTATGATGTACATTTGATGTCTTTATTTTCCTGAATATATCGCAGCCCGGATGGATGAAACTAGATCCGGGGTCTTCAAACTCTTTCAATCTTCGCCCGAGGTACACGTCGATCCATGGGAAAATATGCTCTGATGCCGAACATGGAAAGACATTTCCTGATTACCAGCCAATGATGTAAGCTGTTAACAGGCATGAGAGGAATCACCGATAATGATGATGACCCTCAAGGTACTGTAGTACAATTCACGTGGTGTGAATACATGAGTCGATGTCAAACATCACGCAAAATCTTTTGGTCGAAGGCCATTGATGTAAACCTGTCGTCGGAAGTGAGAAACTTGCCATTGAGGCATGCAAGTTTCAAAGTACTCAAAGGGTTGCTCCTAAGTCAACTTCTTGGATAGTGAGATGATTTCGACAAGAAGTGACCCGTCGCAGGAGAGCCTAAATGAATCCCACATCTACGACATGAAACAAAGAAAATGATTTGATGGAGGTAAAAATGATTTGATGATACGAGGTTCAGGGTGGCGGTCATGAAAGAATGAGGCGTGAAGGTATTGCAGTGGATGAGACGTAAGCTGGGTTGATGAATTCTCTGAATGACTTCTCTTGAACATATCAACGACACTAAAATGGATTGGTAGCGTAAACCCCAAAAATGGATGGCACGGAGGACCAATGGTGATATGACCGGTGAACGGAATAACCCAACCCAACTCAATCATGGTGATGGAGTGAAAGTGTCATGTTCAAGGGCGACCTGCTACCAATAAAGTTTCTTCAAGTTTTCTCCCCAATTTTTCCCCAGCCATTGCTGACTAGTACCTCTTTATTATTGTCAAGCTTGAGGAGGATAACATATGCTTGTTCTATAATTTTCCCTTCGGGCATACCCGTCGCTATGATTTAACGAGCCTAGCGATAGTGCAACTCTCTCTTGTCTACATGGACAAGTTTGTTGCTATTGTTTTAATGAGTTTAACGACAAGGATAACTCGGTCCTTTCCAATTTTAGAGAGTCTGAAAAGAGACGGAAAGGAAACTCCAGTAATCCTTTTTCGTAGCATAATCCCTTAAGTCTGAAAAAGTATAAAATAATATCAAAGGGATGAATGTTGGATAGCTTTAATGAGCTGAACAAGACAAGCGCTTGATATTTTTGTGTAATGATCCCTCAAGTCCAAAAAGATTAAAATCTAGAGGAGGAAGGGCACTTCCAATCACTTTAACAAGCTGGAGAGGCCAATTGCTTGACAATATTTTCATATGTTACGAGTCAGATGAAAAGAGCTTAAAGGAGACTCATCTTTGAGGAACAAGTGATGTTTTCAGATAGCAGTTGGTTCCAGGTAAGGTTTGGAACTTTTCAATCATGGCAGTGTAAAGAAGATGGCTAATAGAATCACTCGTTGCAATTGTTCCTCAAAAGGGGTAAACAATCAAATGGAGGCATATGATCGGCTAAAAAAGAGTGGAGGTGATGGTAAGAACATGACCAAGGCTCAAAAGCTAATGATTATGCAATCGCAATGGTTATTTACCAAAGGATGGGTTCATTTTTAATGAGCTTAAACTCTGGGAGAACATATGCTCATTGCTATGTTTATTTTTTAACGAGCTTGAACTTCACGTAAACCTACTCGTGCCAGTCGTATAATAACGATGTCTCATCAATAGGTTCATATTTTAGGGAGCTTTCCACATTCGAAACTTTGCTCCAGAGCCTTTGCTTATGCAAGCTAGGAATGACCAACCTACGAGTTTAAAGGGTTAAGAGCCTACAAACTAAGAAAATAATGGTCACCTTTCACTTGCATGCAAAAAGGTTTGCATGCCCCCAGGTATAATGAAATAGAGCTTCCAGGTTACCATACGGAAGGTCTTGCATTAGCAAGATTGTTCCATCTACGCAGCAGATAAAATGCTTCCTTGGCTTTGTCCATCGAAATGGACGAAGGTGATTCAAGTTCCAATCACCTAACCTTTGACGAGGGAATCCTTTTCCAATTTGATCCATTTTCCTAAACGGAAAAGATAGTAAGTCTAGTCATATTCCTACGTGGAAACCTACCTTATATCTGGGGTTTTCCTTCCGAAGCAGACCACGACGCATGCCTCCTGGGTTTAGTCACATTCACCGAATCACTCGTGCTCATCAGGTGGATTGACTGGAGAATGATGAGACATTCCTTGTGTAGAAAGAATAGTTAGGGATGGCACTTGACTATTAGCTATATGTGAAGTGAGGAATGAAAGTTGGTCTACGAGCTGGACCACTTTGCCTTCATGTGGAAAACACATAACTCGAAAGAGTGAGGAAACAATAGCTCCCATGCTATAAATGTAGTCACGCCCAAGGAGTAGATTGTAATCTAATGGCCCTTGGACTACCATCACGTTCAGATAGATAATTTTCCTTCTTAAACTTATAGGCAAACTTGGAAGGATCCCTAACAGTCAACTCGTTCCTTTGTTGAATCCTGACAGATTTTAAATCTCAAGCAGAAGTGATGGCAAACCAAGTGCTTTCCAAGCAGTGGAGGAAAGGATACTCATGGAAGCCCCTTCATCTATGATAGCACCAACCATGACCATTCTGTAAGCTTTTACTATGTTTCAGAATGGTATATTAGATGGTAGGTGGGGTCTCCCTAGTAGATTCCAATCGAAGGAAATGACTAGATTTCTTGGAGGAGGGACCAAATAGATGACCAGATGAATCTCTGATGAACTTCCTTCCTGTGGTAAAGGAATAGGTAGATTTCCCCCACGTTTGTTGGATTTTGTGTTAACAAAAAGAATTTGAACAGCGTTGTTCTCATTCTCTTCGGTGACTGTATCATTTGAAGGTAGATCTTCTGAAGACAAGACTAGGCCGACTGCCATCTCAACTTGTTGACTTTGGTCCAAGGTGTACTCATAGGGTTTATCTTCAATGATAGGTGCTTCAACCGACAACAAAGGTATGTCAGTTAGATTTTCAACTATTGATGGACTCAGCAAGAGTTTCTTGTATCCAGGAGGAAGCTGCAGCGGTGCAGCAGGATAGTTATCCAAGACTCTTTTAGCCTCATCTAATAGGGGAAAACGGTGGACAACATGCTCACCTTCACATAGTCTACAAGGAAATTTAGATCTTCCTTTTTGTCCATTGACTTCGTTTTCACAAGTCGACAGTGTATTTTCAACATGATCATCAGAGGTTGAGGACACTGGATCGTGTAAGCAAGGAGACTAGTCCCTTAAGATCCGCGAGATGCAAGGACAATCTCAATGATAGTGGTCTCCTTTGCAAATGATGCTTAGGTTTGGATGGTGCAGTGTGTGCAGTTTCGCCAAACGATGCATGGTTTCCCCCTTTTGCCGGTGGCTTTTTCTTCTTCTTCTCCTTCCCTTTCTTCTTCTTCTCAGTTACTCGGTTTTTAGTTTTACTAGCTTCACTAAGCAAAGAGGAAGAAGGAGAGGGAGAAACAAACGAAGTAGAAGGTTGGGGGGTAACTCTAGTATCATCTGGTTGCTAATTTGATTACTCAGGAATCATGGTGTTTTGAATGATAGAGGTCGAGAAAAGCTATATTGGCAGGCCAATTGTTAGTCCTAGAAGGGACAATGTGGCCATATGAGGTGCACCAACATCTCCCCAAGAGGAGAAGGGAGTAGGATTCCCTCCAAGGGGAAATCCTTGATTGGTGGACTACATTTTCTCAACCTAAGATCAATGAGGGAACAGTGATGTTATTCCGATTAAAATAAATTTTATGACGCTTTGACACAACTTACTTTTTCAAGTTTTAAGAGTCGAGAAAAAGCTAAAGATGACTCTAGCCGCCTTCAATTTTTAATGAGCCTAAAGTGAGAAGTGCTCAGATGGACCTTTTTTTTAAGGAGTCTGAAAAGGAACAAAAGTGACTACTCTAGAAGTCTAGACAGAGGGATTACCAAACCAATCACAAAACTGCAGAATACCTTTTATGGTATGGAAGTCAATATTTCTGAATGCATTGCGATCGATAGGGTCGCAGACACAACTTCCTAAGGATAAAGGATATAGCCTATTGTGGTCTCCCAATATATAGTCAACGGTACATGGGAGCACAAGTCTGTACTGGCACTTGTCATATCAAAGAGGAGGAATCACCCAAACTACAATGAAGACGATAGTTATCAAGCTTTACGACGCCGAAATACGTCTCTAGCCTAGACTTCTAGATGTTATGCGTTAGGTTCCAAAGTGTTTTTATGTTCATTGAGATTTATTTTACAGTTGATTTTTCTTAAGAAGTTTTCCTTTAAGGTTCACCGTGTGATGTAGATATACAATTCCTAAATATGCAATCTAAGATGATAAAGAGTCATTTACTTTCTTTTTGCAATGAAAATCCTATCTACCAAGGAAAGAGAAGTAAAATCCTTTCAACATAGAGCAGAGAGCAAACACTAAGATGCACTGTCCTAAATCAATTTCCACAAGCAGTCTAAATGTAAATGCACATGCATGTATTTGTTTTCCTCTTTCTTAATGTTTGAATGACAAAAAGAATTCTAAATACAGATCTGAACTATTTTTCTTTCAAAGCGACAGTACTAACAATTTTCTTTTCAACAAATGAAAGGAAGACTAAGACGACACTTTGAGATTTTGAATTCAAAAAATGAAAGGAAGACTAAGACGACACTTTGCGATTTAAAATTCAAAAAATGAAAGGAAGACCACTTTGCGATTTCGAATTCAAAAAACGAAAGGAAGGCTAAGGCAACACTTTGTGATTTCAAATTTGAAAAACAAAGCAAAGACTAAGAGCGACACTGTAGTGGCCAATCTAGGGTGCTAGACTAAATTTAATGTCAACCAAGGTAGGTAAACTTAGAGGCACGTGTCTAAAGTCTATAGACCTAAAAGGATCTCATCTACGTAACTAAGTGTCTACTGTGACAGGCTACAGCACTCCTTTACAGGAGATTGAAATATGTTTCATTTCAGACCTTAACACTTAGATCATCTAATTTAATTAACTATTGTAAAGGAAAAACGTGTTACTAGTCTGAGTTTTCAACCCTCTTATAAGGATATCATTCACAAAATCTCTTTCCAGCTAACACACTAAGCATTCATGAAAACCAAAACCTCTTTTAAGCACACTAAAACTTAAATGCATGAAAACAGAGTCCAGAGATACTTCGAAATTCAATGGTCGATCAAATCTTTTACAAGATCTTGTTCAATAATCTAGCAATCGAATTCTCAAGCTATCACCATGAATCATACAATAATACTTGCAAGAACTTCTAATGGAATCATTAAACTCACGGGCAAGAAAATAACATCAAATGCTATTCAACACTATTCAGATTTAAAAACGCAATGGAAATGAAAATAAAAGTATACCAATCTCCATGTAGGGCCCGTCCACGCTTCAATGGCACACTTAGGAAACTTCAAGTGATGAAAACGTTAACGCATAAACACTGTAATGGTGAAACAATGCCTGTAATTAAGTTCTGGAAATCAAATTACATGCAAGAGAAATGTTCTGGAAACAATACACAAGAACAACAATGTTCTGGAAAATACAATACACAGTCCTTTAATCTGCTTGTCTCCTATCCTTTGTTCACTAACTTTCCTTCCGGTCTATAATAGAATGTACATACATTATGATTCAGATGTTTATGCTTTTACAATAAAAAATGTGATTTTTGTTTTTTTTGCTGCTTTTGTGACCAAAAGGGCTGGGTTTGACCAGCATTGACCATGTATCCAAGAGCTTTAGATTCGCTATTGAATAGATCTTTCACCATGTATGTACATCCTAGATCACGTTCCTATCCTCTATTTTGATTTTCCTACCATGCAACGTTTCACATCATAAACCAATTACAGGAAGTCATGACATCCTATAATTTTGTTGAAAATTTCTAATTTCTAACATAAAAATTCACAAATTAAATTTAATGTAAAATAACAACTATAATGCTTTGATTAATCAATTTCAATGGAC
>APFE030592265.1:62946-253619 GCA_000404065.3 Pinus taeda | reverse complement strand
AACAGAGCAGGCCGAGAGCCTGGACATGCAGAAACTAAGGCAAGAAATTCAGGTGCTAGAATCTCAGATGTCAGAACTCAGTCAAGCCAAGGAAAGCTTAGCAAAGATAAATGAAAAATATGATAAGTCTAAGCCAAATGTGGCTGAGAGGGAGAGAGAAGTAAAAGCTCTGAAGAAAACAATTACAGAGCTAGAAAAAGAGCTCAATTTTGAGAAGGTTACAACAGAGCTCAAACAAGTAATTTGGACTGCCATTGGACAATCAATAACTAACCAATGGGAGTACATTGATGCCATATATGAGCAAGTGGGACTCATTGGCAGGGCAAGAAAAGAACTACACAGAGCAAGAAACTCCCTAGGCAACATGGCAGACCTTGCCCCCAGGATAATTGAAGTTCTCAACTATAGGACAAGCTCCCAGCTGGTAAAAATGGGAATTGGTAATAGGACTGAAACCATTTCTCTTATCAAAAGAGCCACAACAATGAAAAATTTAATCCAAACCCTAGACAGGAGAAGCCAGGATATGCAAGCAGATATAAACAAGTTTCAGAATAGGTTCTCGGCCCTGCAGGACAAAGGGCTCCCCAGCTTGCTAGAATCAGGGAAGTTACTCTCTCATGAAAAATATATCAAGAGGGTAAGCACTTTTGCAGCAATTCAGATTGCTGAGACACCAGGAACATCTACAGCAGGCCCAGTAACAGGGCAAATTCTTTTTGAAAAATTAGATAATTTGTTCTTTATCAGAAATGAAGTATCACATCTGTTTGATGAGCCCCCCCATTTCTACAAGTACACAGAGGCTGATGAGACCTTAGGGTCAATTTTGAAGCATCAGCTTCCTCCTCCAGATACATGGCAAGATTTAATAAAGTTACTTTTGAACCAAAGTTGAGAGGATTAAATCTTTTTCGGTAAAAGGTTTATATTACATATACAGATAAAAGCCATAACAGCAAGTATGAAGACGCTGAGCCAACTCAGCACAGGTACTCGACCGCAGCAGCAGCATCAGCAAGCACAGGTGGCAGGGCCAAGAAGATACAAAAAGTAACAGTGGCAGAGAACTTCATTCTACATTTATGATAAAGCCGCACAGCTGACTCCGCAGTGCCCAAAGGTCAAAAATTTATCCTGACAGGAGTTAAAGGCTTTTAAGAGTCATTTATATTTGCAATTACTCCTCATCTACTCTCCATGTACGAGTGTAAGAGATATTTTCCTCTTAGATGACTCAATACCTGAGATATTTCTGTATGAAACATCTATATATTCCCCCTCGCGTTTGTTTAGAGGGGTTGGACTCCGGATGTAAGAAATCGCCTGATATCTCTTCTGTTATTCTGATATTGTAAACTCTCAGACAGCTAATACAAAGGATAATGGGATTTCTTCAAGCATTGTGTCCCTTGATCTTCTGATGGTGTGTGGCTCAAAATTGCAGGATTCCTGTGTATTTCATGGCTCAATAAGTTTCCTCATTCCTTTCTGTTACAATTATGTTTGTTATACTTTCCTGTATCCTTCATGTTTCCCACATATATTCAATCTCTGAACAGCCAGGAAAAAGAATAATCCCAGGATTTAATCTTTGATTACCCTGAGTTCAATCCTAGCTGTTTTTATATGTTTTCTTCAGATAAAGTATTTAAAGAGTAATTCTTCAGTGCTACCTTTAGTACTATATCATCACATCGCTCTGTTGTTTTAGGAATTCAAGTAATTGCTCCTAAGTAATAGACCTCTTTCACACTATCCAGCTTAGTAAAGAAACCTTAAATGCTCTTTACTAGTTGTTTTCCATTCACTATCATAACTCACATTTTGTTTTATGAAATACACACAGGCCCTGTAACACCAGCAACACTTAATTCAAGATCTCAACAACACAACAGCTACAGACCCCATTGCCCAATGGATTAGTTTCACCTGTAGACAGACTCTAAAAGCTATCAGAAGCATCCTCCCAACCAAACATAAAAACAAACAAAAATTCGCTTCATAACTAGCCTAAAACTTCATTAAAACAGTGACAAACCTAAAAGAGAGAGCCCTCTCTGATTACAGCTGGGCTAGAAGCTGTAATCCAAAGATTGGTTAGTGGTTACCTCGGCCGTATTCCCTAAGGAGTCATAGGGAACAACCTGGGTGTTAACAGGAAGAGCACCTACTTTACAATCAGGAGGTTGGTGGTTTGATTCCATCGTGCCCTAACATCCATATGGAATGGCGACGATCAATATTTGGTGAAGAAATCTCTTTTGACCATCACCAATGAGCATTTGTGACATTTCTCGACTGTCACTTTAAATATGAAATGGTGATGGTCAACGAACACCACCATATATACGCATCAATAGTGACAACCCTCAAAGGTTTGTAACCATAAATCATTGTTGTTGATATGAAATGGTGACAGTCATTGTTCATCACTATATTCAGTATTCATGATGGACCTTGAATATCACCACAACACCTATACCTCTGGCAATGCAGATTTTGGTGACGGTCAATGAATGCCACCATATAGGTGCACAAATAGTGACAACCATTAAAGATACATCACAATAAATCATTTTTGTTCATATGAAATGGTGATGGTCACTATCCATCATTATAATCAATATTTTTGGTGGAACTTGAATGTCACCATAACACCTATACTTTTGGTGACACCTCCTTTGGTGATGTTAAGTTTTTGGTGACTGAGGGTATGGTCTGTCACCATTGCTCATATGAAATGGTGACAGTTGCTATCCATCATTATAAATCATTATTGGTGACGAACTTGGAATTCCACTACAACATGTATACTTTTGGTGAAGCCACCTTTGGTGACGTTTAGTTTTTGGTGACAAAGGTTATGGTCCGTCACCATTTCTCATATGAAATGCTGACGGTCACTATCCATCATTATAAATCATTATTGGTGATGCACTTTGTATGTCACTACAACACCTATAATTTCGGTGATGTTTATTTTTTTGTGATTCACTGTCACTAATGAGGTTAAGGTGACAATTTTTCTCCCATCACCAATGTCCTTTCTTCTTGTAGTGTCATGCTCCAGAACTGAGCAATCAAGCAAGTTAAAGTGCAATGAAGCACTTTGGTCCCGATGAAGCTACATGGGAGATGGCAGATTAGATGTGGGCTATGTATCCTTCCTTGTTTGCTCGTTGAGGTAAAGCAAATTGACATGGTGGTTTGCTATTTCCTTATGGTGGTTTGGCATTTTCTTATGTTTTTTTGGTATATGCTTTATGGTGGTTCGATATATGCTTTATGATGGTTTGATATATGTTATATGATGTTTTGATATATGTTTAGATATGATGTTTACTATATGTTTTAATATATGTTCTGGTATTTTATGTGGCATATGTTTTGGTATATACACTTTGATGATGTTGCTATATATACACATGTATATGGATAATCATTGTAAATACCGCCATGAGCTATGTTATAAAGATCTACTATTCTGTATGGGTGTTATGTCAATATGATTATGTTGTCATGCTATTATGCTATTATGTGGTTATGTTATCATGATGTTATGATGTTATATGAGTTGGGACTTAGCAGTATGATCATTTTAAATACCATATTGAGTTGTGTTATAAAGATCCAGTATGTGGTATGTTGTCATGTTGTTATGATGATCTTCTCTTAAGAAGATCTTTCAATTTAAGTACTACATCGAGCTGTGTTATAAATCTCCATGAGTAGTATGTCTTATTTTAGTAGTATGTTGAGGCATATGTGTGATTGAACACTGACGACGGTGTCCCCCATGGGGGAGGGTTCTGTAATAGCCCTAGTGAAAATTTTGTGTAATAAAAGTTAAAAGTAATAACCACACATAAACGAGACACTTATTCCAAGATGAATGTTGGGTAAGACATCCTAGGGGGTGTTAATTTGGCAATTTATGGCTAAGGAAATTGACAAAGGCAATGGCTAATGTTTTGGAAGGGAAAAATGACATTTTTGGCACATTTATTTATGAAAATAATGGAAATTAGTAGAAAAAGAAGGTGAAAGGTCATAGGTTGCATGAGAGGAGGAAAATGAAGAAAAATAATGGAAAATAAAGGAAATAGAGGCCTCATTGATAAAAAGGATTCTGAGGATCACTTGGTAACCTTTTGTCAAATTAGTTTTGGAGCACTCTCCTTATTCTCTCCCTCACATACTTTTGGAAACTTATAGGTTTTCTTTGAGCACTGTGGAATTGGATCAAGAAAGGAAAAGAAGGCAAGAGGAAGCAAGGATCAAGCAGCTACAATAGGCTTCATTGCAACTATTAACTTGCATGCATATTTTCCTTGCTAATCTGGCATGAATGGTATTGCATGTGGATATTTTCTATCATAGCATGGGTTTTTCCAAGTGTGATAGTGTTTTTAGCTTGGCCTTGCCATTTCCAGATAGCCATGGTGTGATGGGGTTCTTATGGTTGGTTGAGCTGGATTTCCACATGGATTTGAAGCTGAGTGAGGTGGATCTCTGAAATGATAGAACACATGACCTAATAACCAGTGAGATGGATTGTGGGTTGTGGTAAAGCCATATTTTATTTTTCGTCGGATGGCCTAGGAATCCTTGTCGGTAAATGACAGGATATATGGTAAAGCCTAGAGGTGGGTTGCTTTCCATTGGGCCTAGTAAACCTGGGTTTGGGACATATAATAAATCCTGGAGAGTGGATCTCGGTTTAAGGCCTAGTGATTCAGGTTTGGATTGTGGTAAATCTTGAGAGACTAGGAGATAGGGAAATTCCTTACTGTGTAGGTGGAGAAATCTGGTGGCATGCATGCTTGTTTGGCCTAGTGAATGAGTGGAGATCACATTAAAGCCTATTATGATGTATTCATTATGTTGGCCTAGTGATCTGGGATGGATTATGGTGAAGCCTGGTTTCTATTGATGAGGGTGAGGTGGTTTACCCTCAGTATGCCCTGGTTGAGTTCTTTTGGTTTGAGTCCCATATTTATACTTTTAATATGGTACAGGGGTGAATGCTTAGAGAGAGATTTGGCTAAGCCATTCTATGGTCGTGTGGGATGTGGTAGTCCCATCTCCAATTGGTTCATTGCATTAACTAATGAGAAATTCGTTCCTTTGATTTTCATGTGTAAATGTACTAGTGTATATAGGGATTTTGATGGCTGATATGTTTATTGTATTTATGTTCCTATTAAGCTGGTTATATGTACACATCATTATAGCAGCTATGGTTATCTCTCAGCATGTTTTTACTTGTATGTGAATGGTTAATGTGTCTATCACCTAATAGATGAATATGCAGGAAATGACATTAGGGAACAATGGTTTATAGAGATTCTCAGGTAAGTATGAGATCCCTATACTTAATTTTGTTATTTACACCTGTAAGCTACATGTCGATGATATGTTTGACAAAATGACTATCATGGCTAGTAGGGGTCTGGCTAAGGTCTTGTTGAGTTTATCTCTTTTGCTTCATTATTTCCCTATACCTTTCTTCATTTCATGCTTTCATTCCATTTTAGGCAGTGGCTTGTTCTTTGGGCCTGAAAAGTGGCTTAAATTCTAGAGTCGCTAGCACAAAACTAGCAAGTTTGCTCCATAGTTGCTGGCATGTAGGTCTATGAGAGGTAATTTAGGTCACCAATGGCTCCCTTGTCCATAGTATGAGAGTCTCTATGGCCTCAGACGTCCAGAAAAATAGTGGGACCCAAGGAGAGGATGTTTGAGTGCCTGACTTGTCCCTTGAGGGTTTTGTTGATGATGTTGGATGACTGTGTGTGATGTTCCGTCGATTCCACCTCCTTAAGGTTACCTAGAAGGTCGAATCTGATCATAGTAGCCTATTGTCTCATGTTTACCTTGGTTGGCGTGGTTAGTTGGGTGGATGTGGGAGGGGGTGTTACGTATTAGATAATATTATCTTAAATTGATATGGTTTTCTCGTAATTGATAACTGTCTTAAATGGGTTTCATCTTAATTGTCATCATCTTAAATGACCATTGTCTTAAATATAAAGTTTTGTCTTAAAATATTTTTACCTCAAACTACTTTTGTCTTAAATATAAAGTTGCCTTCAAATTTTTTTGTCTTAAACTATTTCTGTCTTAAATATAAAGTTTTGTCTTAAAATATCATTGTCTCAAACAATTTTTTTCTTAAATATAAAGTTGTGTCTTAAAATATTTTTGTCTCAAACTATTTTTTCTTAAATATAAAGTTGTCTTAAAATATTTTTCTCTCAAACTTCTTTTGTCTTAAAATTTATATTTAAGGAAATTCAATTGATATTAAAGTTTAATGTAAAATAACTAAAATAAAAAGTGGATTTTTAAGACAAAATATTTGCTTTGTCTTAAAAAATGTCTTAAAAGTGCCTTTTGTGTATAGTGGCAAGAGAATTCTCTTGATACCCCAATAGTTCACAAATCTAAATAGTAAAATTTGAATATAATTATGAGCTCTAAACTAGACTATTTATATAAGGGGAGGAGACATGTAATTATGGTTAATATTGGTGAGTGCGCTTAGTGTGTGTTAGGAAACTAGGGGCCTAGAGTGAACTGACTTACTTGGAGACATTCTCACTTTCAACAAATAATGTGCAATGACTATCTACTAAAGATTCCCTTACACTAATGCTATTCATAAGGATTGCATAATCTCTATCCCTGTGAACTATGAAATCACTTGCACTAAGGATTACACAAGCATTGCTCACAAAAATTGTTGAATCACCATCCTTAGGAATTACACAGTCACTTACTTTAGGCATTGTGCAACCACTCTTATCAAGGACTATGCAATAAGTAACATTAAGAACTGCACAATGCTTGAATTCCAAGGCTACACATTGACTGCTAGGCTTTTTTTGAGGAATCTTATTATGTGGGCATCGCAAAATAAGCATGTAAATATAAGTCACTTTGACCCATAGAATTCTTAAAGGAAGACTTAAAGACTTGAAGAACATGGCTAAAACAACCTTAATGGCTTGAAATGAAATATGGCATAACCATAAGGAGGCTCCAAAATATGGATGTAGGAAAAAAAATTGGAGGGTGTTTGTCATAACAACAATAGATTAGTGAAGGATTAGAGGAAGGTGAAGTGGTACTCATGCAGTTGAAGCCAAAACCTAAAAAATTACCAGCAAATGATGGAAATATTATCTTCTAACTGCATGGGATTTATAGCAAGAAAAAATATTAGAATTTTAAAGTTTATTAAAGAAGGAAAAGACATTATTTATTCTTCTCCAAGAGACAAATTTAGGGGTAAATGAATCTCTCCAAAAGATTAATATAATATGGATAACACTTCAATCCTTGATGATAGGATTCTATGGGGCATTAAGAGGATTGTGTACTCTCTAGTTAGGTGTAGTGTTCAAATTAACATCATAGTAGTGGATGCAATAATTGTAGTTACTTGCCTTTTTCATATTCTAAACAATGAAATATGTGTTACTATAAATTTTTATGTTCATATATATCACAAGAAAAAAACTTAGCATTGGAATCCTCTAATAGATAATGACACCTATGTGTTGAAAAGTAAATACATTATCAATGGGGATTTCAATTTCACCATTCATTTGTGGGAGAAAGAAGCAGGGAGATTGGTTTGTGATCCATTTTAAGAAAAAATTGAATATGTTTTTTCCTCCTATGAACTCATAAAAAAATCATGGAAATTACACCTATAACAATAAGAGAACTTTTCCTAGTCATATTACTTGTAGGCTAGAAAAATTCCTTATCAATAGAAACTACTTGAACTCATGAATTTCCTTCTATTTATATATATTAATATTAGGGGGGTGGGGACGGGGGTTCGGGTCGTAGGCTGATCCAAGTGTCCCAAACCACTTTAATATTATGGCCCCATACTCTTCTCTTTCATCTCCCAAGGGATGAGACCCAGGGATTACTTGATGTAGTCTCCTAGGCCTCGAAAAGAAGGCTCATCGAATTCCATGCCTTCATATGGGAGAGAAAGAAATCCATGTAATAAAGTTAATAATGGTAAAATAAGACCAATGCCATTGGACATTTATTCCAAACTGAACGTTGGGAAAAACATCGTAGTGGGTGTTCGTTTGGTTTATTATGGCTAAGGAAATTGGAAATGGCAATGACAAAGACTTTGAAAAGGAAAGAGGCATTAATTGGCATTATAATTATGAAAATTATGGAAAATAGGAGAAAAGGAAGGTGAAATGTCATAGGTTGCATTTGAGGAGGAAAATGAAGGAAAATATAGAAATTGAAGAAATAGAAGTCTCATTAATAAAAAGGATTTTGAGGATCAATTCACAACCTTTTGCGAGTTTAGCTTTTAAGCTCTCTCTATATTCTCTCTACTCCCTCATACTCTCATACACTTAGAGTATTCTTGGAGCACTATAACATTGGAGGAAGGAAGGAAAAGGAAGGAAAATAAAGGGAAGGGAAGAAAATATCAAGCAAGGAAAGAGCAGGATAGAGAACCTATAGTGAAATTACTTGGATGTATCAAGTTGAATGTATGATTTCCTTGGTATTTTTTGCATGCATGATACATGCAAGTGTGTATTTAGTTCTCTTGCTCTCATTGGAATGGTTTTTTCCGGGTGTGAGATTGATTTTCAACCTTGCCGTGTCATTTGTGGATAGCCATGGTGTGATGGGGTTCTTTCATTTGGGTGAGCTATATTGTTGTATGGTTTCGAAATTGAGTGGGGTGGTATTAGGAAAAATTACAAGGCATAGGAATCCCTTGACCGATAATGGTGGGATACATGTTAAATCCTGGTTATGAATACCCTCCTCGTGCCTAGGAATCCCTTGAAAACTAATGGCAAGATACACGGTAAATCATAGAGGGTGGAGACGTAGAAATTCCTCGTGGTTTAGGTGGAGAGATCTGGAGGCATCCATGTTTTTTTATGGCATATGATACCTTGAACGACATATTGTAGGATTGCAGTAAAACCTATAATGTATGTTTATTATTTGGGCGTCAGAATCCCTTGGAAAGATACACAATAAAACCTAGTTATATAGATGAGGGTTTCTTGCCTAGGAATCCATTGGTGGGATATATCGTAAAGATTGAGGAATCCTTGATTGATTTAGTTTTGAGTCCCACATTCATTCTTGGAATATGGCACAAGGGTGATTGGCTGAAAGAAATATTTGGTTCTTCCCAATCTATGATCCGTTGGTATGTGGAAGTCCATGCTTGGTTGGATTTTGCATGTGTTAATACAGGTTTTTTCATCTTGTGTTCCATGTGAAAATATAATTGTTAATATGTGGTTTTAAGGGTTGTTTTATCATTATTATTATGTTGTTTATAAGCAGGGTTTATGCTAGACTTTTGGTTATGGCTCACATCATGTTTTATTAGTAAATGAAATTTCAGTTAATGTATGACTTAATAGATGATAATGAAGCTATTGTGGGAGGGAATTGAACCTTCTTGATTAATATCAGATAAGTGTGAGGTCCCCATGTTCAGATTTGTTGTTATGACCTGTAGATTACTTGTTCATGGTGTGTTTGATAGAATGCATGTCATAGATGTTAGGGGTCAGGTGAAGTAGTTGTTTAGGGTTTTGTATCATTAGCCTTTTCTCAATGTTATTTATCATTTCCAAAAGTTTCATGATGTTTTGTGTAGAGGCTTCAGTCCTAGCCTTAAAAAAGTAGCTCAAAATCTAGGGTCACTAGCACAGAACTTCCTCAAAAGGGCCATTGTCACATGGATACCTTGTTGTGGTAGTGATGGGGGGGTCCCATTGTCATGAAAGGATTGTCATGGGAGCGAATGTGGGTCTAGTTGAGAAAAACATCAAGTTGGCTCAGGGGTTGGACACCTGGGGAGGTTGGTTGGATCTTGAAGTTTTTGAATCTCCTGAGGAAGGTGAGATTGGTCTTGTCATTTTGGTCCACTTCCTTCACTGTACATGGAGAATTGAATAATATCATAGCAAAGCATACAATGACATAATCATTCAAGCATAAGATAAATAAGAAAAGGTTAATGTAGTCATCCTTCAGAGTGTGTTAGATCTACAGAGACAAGGATTGGTTAGGATCGGTCATGGATATGAGGAAAGGATGAATGGGGAATATGGTAACAGGTATTGCAATGGGTTCAAGTCAAATAAATATGACATGATCAGGGATGGCAGGTTCTTAGACACATCGGATAGGAGAGGTGGACACATGTTCTATTCTAGTTCTAGTTCAAACTGGTATCATGGTCACTATCAACATGATCCTTATATAAGGAATGACAAGGGGTATTTTCAATATGATTTTAAGAAAGCCAAGCCACCTAATATTGATGGATATTTGAAGAAACTAGAAGATGTAGAGGCATGGTTACCTGGAATGGAGAAATTTTTTGAGCTACATGATTACACAAAGAATATGAAGGCCAAAATAGCTATCTTCAGCATCAAAGGGAAAGCAGACATATGGTGGGATGATGTAACGTGAGTTAGAGACATTAAGGCAAAAGAGTTGATTTGGCATGAATTCAAAATACTTTTTAGGAAGAAATGTTTGTCATAGAGGTCCTATGATAGTAAACCTAAGGAGTTCTATGAGCTAAAGATGGGATCAATGTTGGTTATAAGCATGGTTTATGATAGTCTTTGGTAATGGATATCATCATGTTTTGATTAGTAACTGAAATGCTAATGAATGTATGACCTAATAGATTATAATTCAACTATTGTTAGAGGGCATCAAACCTTCTTAACGAATCTTGGATAAGTATGAGGTCCCTGTGTTCATAAATGTTGTTATGACATATATATTACATGTTATGATGTGTTTGACAGAATTCTTGTCATGGCTATTAGGGTTAGGTCAAGTCCTTGTTTAATTTTTTTTATTATTAGACTTGACTCTATGTTATTTATCATTTCTAGAATTTTCATGAAGCTATGGGTAGAAGCCCGAGTCTTAGAACTAAAACATTGGTTCACAATCTGGGGTTTCTTGCATATAATTGTCTAAAAAGGGCCACAGTCGCATGGATGTCTTTTGTGAGAGAACCTAGAAGGTACAAGTCGAATAGAAGACTTGTCATGGGAGAAAATCGGGGTTTATTTTAGCAAAATATCAATTTGGTTTAGGAGTTAGACACGTGTAGGTGTTGGTTGAATCATGAAGGTTCTGAAGCTCTGGGGAAGGTCATATTGGTCTTGTCTTGTCGTTTCCACTTCCTTAACTATGCATGGGGAGTTGAGTCATATCATAGTAACTCTTTGTCACATGTTTGCGCGGGTGGACTGGTTAACTTGGGTAAATGTTGGAGGAGGCTATTACATTCATCATCAACATCTAGACATCCTTCCCAAAATATTTGAGAATGAAAATATAGTAGATGACCTCCTATTAAAATAAACTTAAGAGTTTAGTTCTATCCAAAATATTATATAGAATGAAGAAATATGGTGACTAAAATATAGAGGCCCTTAGCTGAAGGTAAGGGATCAAAATACAAAAAAAATTCACCACTAGGCTAAGATGTTGTAATGGAGAAACAATATTAAGATCATTATGGTAGATGGGGTGGTGGAAGACACTTATGGAAAAATCACAGGGGTGTATCATGTTCACATCACCAATTTTTGTAAGGACCCTCAAATTGGAAAGTCAAAAAGAGAGTATATGTTGGCTCATATCCCTTCATTTTTTTAAAAATAAGATAATGAGCTCTTTCTTTATCCAATTATAGAGGAATAGATTTGGAAAGTAGCATGTTCAATGAAATGATATAGAGCCCTTGGCTTAAGTAGTTTCTCAACAATATTTTATCATTGTTGTTGGTATATAATAAAGTATGAGCTCTATGAGATTGTGGACTATGGTTTTAAATGTCAGAAGATGAGAGTTGAAATTAAATCCTCCCCCATTTATCTCATTCCAAAAAATTTCAATCAATATTCCTTCTTAATATTTTTCCCATCAATCTTTGTAATGCCTCTGTTAATTATTTCTAAAATCATTCCATGTTTCCTTAAGCCCCTTCTCTCTAACCTACTCGTAGAAAAGAAAGGGGGTTTTGGGTGAAAGTACCAAATTGTAGATGACATAATTTTAATTCAGGAGATCGAAGCAAGAAAAGGAAATGATTATAAAGTTTTACGTGGCTAATTTCTTGATTGAGTCAATAATCAATTGCCTTTTGATGTTATGAGGTATTTTGATGTTATGATGTAGTTTGGGTTTGATGTTTCTTTCGCAAGTTCATTTTTAATTGTATATTAGGCCCATGGATTGCTTCGAAATTTGACAATGGCACTGCTCTCACTTTATCAATATATGCGAGGAAGAAATAATGAAAATCATTAAGAGAAAAGGAAAGCCATACAAATGATATTTATGGAAAAGTCGAAGTGCTTCAAATTAGTTGTTGTTTTTTTTAATTAATAAATAATTTTAAATCCATATTATTTAAGATATTATTCTTATCAAATTAAAAAATATACGAGATAATAAAGTTCATATTTTATATATGATTTTCAATAAATTAAATTGAAAAATAATAATATAGAAGAAATTTGTTTTTAGTAATTTTCTTTTAGATAATTTAGTTAAAGTTGTTACAAGACAATATTGTTACAAGACAGACAATAGTTGTTACAAGACAATAAAGTTTATATTGTATATATTACTTTCAATAAAACTAAATTGAAAAATAATAATAACAAGAAATTTTTTTTATATAATTTAGTCCAAGTTGTTATACAAGACAATAAAATTAATATTTTATATATTGTTTCAATAACTTAAATTAAAAAAATAATAATAAAAAAAAAATTCTATTTTTAGTATTTCTGTTTTAGATAATTTAGTCCAAATGTTTCAAATTTGTTTTCTTTTTAATTAATAAATAATATTAAATCTATATATTTAAGATATTAATTCTTATCAAATTAAAAAATTATACAACAGAATAAATTTTATATGTTATTTTCAATAAATTAAATTGAAAAATAATAATAAACCAGAAATTCTGTTTTAGATAAGTTTAAATGAAATAAAAATATAATATGAAAATAAAGAAAAAATGACAGACTCTAAGATTTCTTACCGTTATATTACAACTGCAAAAATAATATTGGAGTTAACTGACTACAAATATAACCTAGGAGATAAACTAAACAAATCGTCTTTGAAAGTTCTTGTACGAGTGCATTTGAGAGTTGTTGTAGCACATCTTAAGTGGAAGGAGTGGAAATAACCAACTGTTTCATTTATGATGATCTTTGGAAATATCACTTATTTTAAAATTCAAAACATTGCGAAAACATTCCATCATGGTACTACTGGTATTAAATTATGTAAAAATGCATGATTAATGAGTAATTTGAATTTATTTATTTTCAAATTAAATATTTTACATTGATAATTTTAATTAAAATAATATAAAAAATTGTCATTACAAGAAGTTATATAAGTGTGATTAACAATTAATTAAAGCATAAGTAATTTTTCTCAAAAATTAATTAAAATATAACTACTTTGGAATAAAAATGAAATGAAAATAAAATTATACAAAAATACGTCTAACAATAATTGTAAATATACTATTTATTTAAATATTTAGATTGTATTGTTTTTGTTTTTAGTTAAAAATATTTGACTTTTAATTACTCTAAATAAATTTAAACAAATTTTATAAAATTTATTGAATTTTTGAAAAAATTTTGAAATTTTAAAATTTAAATTTCTATTTTTTAATTGATTCATACAACTAAAATAACTAATTTAATTTTATAAACTTGTAAATAAAATTTGTCATAAATAAAAATATTCTAAAAATAAAATACAAAAAAATTCTATTAACCATACATCACTTTAATAATACTATATACATATAAATTAAATATGTATGTACTATATACATACAAGTTATTACTAAATAATTTAATGTACGCTATGTATTATTTTCACATTAATATCATTTTATGACCAGGAAAGTAAAACTCTTCCCATTGCTCAATAACTTACGTTGCTATCAAACTTTGCATCTCACGTTAACCTAGGCTATCGTCCAATTCTAAACCAGTTGCCGTGAGAGTGGGCTACTCACCTTTAATAAATTTGGTGAATTGCGCTACTCTATATTTCACTATATCGCGCAAAGGTCTATCCCAGCTCACCAGTTCTATTTCTTTATCGTCCAATTCTAAGCCAGTTGCCGTGACAGTGAGCTACTCATCTTTAATAAATTTGGTGAATTGCGCTACTCTATACTTCACTATATCTCGCAAAGTTCTATCCTAGCTCACCAATTCTATTTATTTATTTTTAATTTAGTGTATGTATCTAGTGATACAAACAAAAACTAAATCTCCTTTTTAATTTAAACCCAGCCCTTCAAAAGTGTACATTTATTAAAGTGAACAACTAAGTTATATAATTAATGGTTTAAATCTGATGCGTTTAAATAAATTATATAAAATGTGTGACACATTTATATAATCCATTGTTTAAATGCTACGTGGTGAATTATGAATGGTAAATAGTATTTAATATGCAGATGTTTTAAATTACTTTATTTAAAAGTGAATTGTTTGAATGTAATATTCTATTTTGAAAGATTATAAAATTGTTAGATTCTCTTTTAAGCTAGAGAGTTAACTCATCCATATTACTATGGAAACTTTTTAATATAGAGAGTAATTTTATATTTCATGTTTTTAAATATTTTAAAGTATTATGTTTATCACAATATGTCAATTTTAAGTTGTTTTTTAAGTTAAAAGTTTGTCAAATTATAAGCAAATATGGCAATAAGATAAATTTCAAAAATATAATATATAATCTTATCCAATATAATATGTTATATTAAATGTATGGCATTTATTAACAAGATATTCAAGTTAAAAATCATTTGTTACAATTTCAATGTTTATTATTAATTTACATTTTTAATATAGTTTTGTTGTTTTATATTTTAGTATTTTAAAGTATATTTTTCTTATTTTTGTATAGAATCTACGATAAATTGGTTGGAAATATAAGATTGAGTGATGTAGTTTGCACAATGTCAGGGTTCTAGGATTTTCCTAATCACTTCAAAAATACTGTTTAAATAATTAAAAGTTACATTTTCACCAAAAAATTATATTGTTAAATTTCAATAAAAAAAAAACATAAAATAATTAGAGTGTGTCATATTTTAATTGTAATAATATTCATATATAATTATAATTAACCATAATACAACTTTATGATTTATTTTAAAAATGTTAGTAAATCACTATTTTTTAAAAATAAGCAAATAAATAAATATTATTTTTAATTTTAAAATATTATTTGAGAATTTAGAAGTGTTAAATATCACAGCATAATTTTTTTAACGTTGGTCATTTTTGATATCACTATAAGAAAAGGCTCGATCATCCGACCCAAACCCTAAAGGGTCTATAATCTAGATTAACATGGGTGTCAATCAATGCATCGAGAAGATTTGAAGGACAAGTGGAACCATAACACCTCACTAGCGTTACAAGCTTAATAACGTGCTATAATCATCTACATTATTCTATGGCGATCTGAGTGCAATAAACATAATCACATGGAAACATATGGTGAACCACTCAACACTTTAACATATTAAACCATAACATGACATTAAAGATTTGAAACTCAAGTTTAACATAAATCTAAGGTGGACATTAGGGTTTTTCAAAAGGTTGCCTAGCCAAGACATTTTTCCAAACATGTTATCTACATAACTTAACTAAAATGATGTGTTTTATTCAAACTCAAAATTTATACAAAATAAATATATTAACATAAAAGGAAAAGAAAGAAATTTGTTCTTTTATTTTTCTCTTATTTTTATGGGTTGAAATTATTTTTTATGGATATATGCTATTGGTGGTGTCATTGCCAACTTTTACAACAACGTGGTGTGTTCAGGAGCAATCAAAATAACAAATGTGTAATGGTGCACAAAAGGGAAACAAGATGAGAATAATATCAGGATTTACTTGACTGACTTGAGGACATGACTTCATCCTTTGGCAGAAGGAAACCCAGAAATGTGAGTTCAATTCAGGGAGGAATCCAACAACGCTAATGAGATGTTATTAGAAACTATGAAAAAAACAAGCATTGAAATGGAAAACCTAAGACTTGATAATGAGAGATTGAGGGTGGAACATGAGAGAATTTGGAAAATTTTCTCGGATAAACATAATCAAAATAATCTAGATCCTAGTCCTCAACATGAAAATAGGAAATAAATGCATCAATAGAGAGAAAAACATTAAGAAACTGATGGGAGATGAAACCATAACGAAGAAGGATCTAATAATATTTCTAGTGGTAAGGCAATCAAAAGGCAAAAAGTTGGACTTCAAGGGGAATCTAAAAATATTAAGCCCCCAACACTCAATGGAGAACATGATGAAACAACATAAGCGCATCTAATTAATATGAACAAATACTTCCAAATTTATGAATATGGTTAAAATTTGGAAGCAAGGCTGGTGATTTATCAATTACAAGGAAGGGCTACCTTGTGGTGGGAAGAGATTAAGATTTTTCGGGGTATTGATGAGTCAGAGGTAAGATGGGATAGTGTCCAAAATCATTTTAAAGATAAACATCTGTCAGAGCGGTTCTATGATGAAAAATCTAAGGAGTTTCATAATTTGAAGTTAAGACAAATATCCATGGATGAATTTGTCAACAAGTTCACCTCCTTGTTGTGATATGTTCCCTACATTTAGGAAGAGAAAGCCAAAGTACAATGTTTCATCAGTAGCTTACCATCATTCATGAAAATATGAAAAGAGTTTGATAACCCAAGGATGATGGGTGAGGCAATCCATAAGGCTTAGATATGCTACCAACAAATAAAGCAAAAATGGGGAAGTGGGAAAATGTGGCCAAGTAAGAAAGGATAAAATAATCTCCAAAATATAAAAATGTAAAAACTACAACTGTTAGGAATGCACACAAAGGTCAACAAAAGAAATAGCCAGTAAAAAATCAACAAAAGTTCAGGTTGCAAAATGAGTCTAGCAAAACTAAAGTTTCCATCAAAGCAGATTCAATTCATACACAAAAGCATCCGTTACAGTGTTGGGGCTGTGGAGAATCCCATTATTACAAGAACTGGCGACATTGTGCCAGAACAGAACTAGCTTCTAACATTAAAGAAGCTTCCAATATTGGAGAGGTGACAAGTAATGTACCGAGGATTAATGTTGCACTGGAGGACCATAAGGCCGAATACCTACCTACAATGATAGAAATGGAAGGTAAATTAGTGAACTGTACTATTTCCATTTTAATAGATCTAGGGGCAAGCTTGAGCTATATAAACCCAAAAGGGGTTGAATCATCCCATCTACAAGCCAACAAATTTAAAAGTCCCTCTTTAGTTTAGTTGGACACTAGAGCAAGAAAAGGGTGACTGCTAAGGTAGAGGATTGCCACATTGAAGTAGCAGGACAGCCAATTAGAATGAATTTGATTTTGTTGCCTTTAGGATCCTATGATGGATTAATTGGTATGGACTGGTTAGAAGGACATTGTTCCTTAGTGAATTAAAAAAACAAAAGACCATAAGTTTTATCACAGAGGAGGTTCATCGGAAATACATTTGGGGCATCAAAAGGCCTATTAAGTTATGGACTATTACATCTACCCATCTAGGTAAAGTAACAATAAAGATAAAAAAAAACCACCTTAGAAAACATAACAGTCATTCAAGACTTTGTTGATGTATTCCTAGAAGAAATTTATGGGGTGCCACCAAAGTGGAATATTGATTTCACAATACAACTAGTCCCAAGAGCAACCGTAGTTTCCAAAATGCCTTATCATATGAGAATACCTAAGCTAACATAATTTTAAATGCAATTACAAGAGCTACTAGATTAATGGTACATTTGCCCGATTGTGTCACCTTGGGCAGCTCCTGTGTTGTTTATAAAAAAGAAGGATGTCACACTATGGTTGTGCATTGCTTATAGCCAACTAAATAAAATAAATATTAAAAACAAATGCCCACTCCCAAGAATCAATCATTTGTTTGACCAATTTAAAGGTGCCACCGTGTTCTCTAAGATTGATTTACGATCATGCTATCATTAGATAAGAATCAATGAGGAGGATATTTACAAGAAAACATTTAGGAAACAATAGGGACATTATGAATTTGTGATATTTTCGTTTGGGCTTTCAAATGCCCCAACAACATTTCTGAGTCTAATGAATGGTATTTTGCATCCCTACTTGGATAAATTTTTTCTAATTTTTATTGATAATATTTTGGTTTATTCAAAGTACTTAGAAGAGCATAAGAAACACATTCAAATAGTGTTGCAAACTCTGCGGGAGCATCAACTATACACTAAGTATAGAAAATGTGATTTTTATAAGGATCAAATACAATGCCTAGGATATATGATTTCATCTGAGGGAATAGTTGTGGACCTTGAGAAGATCAAAGCCATCATGGAATGACATTTTCCTAAATATGTGGAAGATATTTGGTCCTTTAAGCGTTGAGCAGGATATTACCATCGTTTTATCAAAGGGTTCTGTAGAATAACCAACCCAATAACTTGTAGAAGAAAGGAAAATATTTTAAATAAATAACAGACTGTGAGCATAAATTTGAGTAGTTAAAATGTTTATAGACCATAGCTCCTATACTAAAAATTGTGGACCCTACCAAAGAATTCATAGTTTGTACCGATGCCTATCATGAAGGGGTATGCATGGTTTTGATGTAGGAAGGCAGGGTGAGAGCTTATGAGTCATGGAAGTTGAAGGATGATGTGCAGAGGTATTATGCCTACAATATGGAATTTCCTACAGTAGTTTACGCCGTAATGATGTGCCTACACTATCTTCTAGGGAAAAAGTTTATTTTAATGGTTGTTCACAACAGGCTAACTAGTTTCTTTGAGGAGCCTAATCTTAATGCAATTCAAGCTAGATGGACCACTTTTTGAGTGAGTTTGACATTGATATAAAGCATCTAAAAGGGAGAGAAAACTTAGTGGCTGATGCTTTAAGTAGGAAAGAATATTGTGTGTATGAAGTCTCTTATAGTCAAGATGAAATTAGTTTCTCCAAGAAAATTAAGGATGTCACTTTAAAGGATCTAGAGTATGAATTTTTATGGCAGCAAGCAAGGGTGGCAGATATATCTAGAAATTAGTCTGAATATGGTATAAGTAAAGAGAATTTATTAAATATTAAGGAAAGAGTGTATGTTCCTAGCCATTTATCAATCAAACAATTCATTTTAGATGAATTTCATAAGAGTCCATATGCTTCCCACCTCGGGTATCAGAAACTATTCTATGTGATGAAGAAAATTTACAATTGGCCTTGAATGAGAGGAAACATTACAGATTACCTGGCGAAGTGTTTGGAATGTCAACATGTTAAAGTGGAACATCAACACCCAATAGGAATGCTACATCCCTTACATATTCCATAACATAAATGGAATGTGCTTACCTTGGATTTGATAATATGATTACCTATATATAAAAGGAACCATAGTAGTGGTAGGAAAGCTAAGTAAAACAACCCATTTTATTCTAGTACAATCCACATATAGGACTGTACAAATTGCTGATATTTTTATGAGGGAGATATTTTGGTTGTATGGTGTCCCTAAGGTAGTGATCTCAGCTAGAGAAGTGAAGTTCATCACAACATTCTGGAGGGCTCTTTTTGTGGGTATAAGCACCCAAGTTTAATATAACACCACCTACCATCTTTAGACAATGGGAAAATTGAGAGAGTGAACCAAGTGTTAGAAGAAATGTTAAGAATCCACATTCTGCAACAACCAGGCAAATGGGAATAGTATCTTCACCTCATTGAATTTTCATATAATAACAACTATCACTAATTGTTAAAGATGAGTTCCTTTGAAGTATTATATGGAAGGAAGTGAAGAACCCCTAATAATTAGAGCAATCATGAAGACAAACTAATCTTGGGACCTGACATGTTAGCGAAAATGGATGAAACTATGAAGGAATTATGTTAGAACTTAAAGTCTTCCCAAGATAGGCATAAATGAAGATAAAAGAAGAACTTCTTGGTAATTTTGAGTTGGGGACCACATCTATGTGCCAGTTAAGCCGACGAAAAGTAACTTAAGATGGCGTGGTTGCGCAAAGTTAGCACCTTGTTATTGTGGCCCTTTCTAAATATTGGAAAGGATTGGACCTATAGCGTATGAGATTGCACTACCTAGTCACATTCAATTCCATAATTTAATTCATGTATTATTATTAAAGAAATATGTATATGACCCCAGACATATTATAAACTAAAAAGTGGTGCAGGTAAATCTAATGTTGAACTTTTTTGTTTTTTTTTTGGATAAATATATGTATACATGATCTAAGTCACATTGAATAAAACTAATGGAAAAATGATGATTGTGAACAAGTGGAACGAGACATGAGGAGGCCACTTGGGAAGATGCCACTCTTATGAAGAAGGAATATCGTGATTTGTTCCAAGAATAGGAATGAACACCGGGGACAATGTTCAACTCTAGGGGGGAATATGTAACACCTACAGGTATTGTAAATATTCATGATTTACTTTTAATATGTAGACCTGGTAGATAATGGGTTTGGCAGAAAAGCCTAGCAAAAATTTTAAGTTGCTTTTGTTTAAAACTTTTATTGTTTTTATTCTTGTTAAAAAAATTGACAAGTATTGGAAATTCACTGCAAAAGACCTGAAATGAGATTTCATATACCAGAAAATTAGAGATAATTAGTTACTCTCCCTTTGCAGATAAAAAATCTCAATGGGAAAATGATGCTCAGGAAGGCAAGAGGAAAACATATTGAAACATTTGGAGAAAAGAGAGAAAACAGAAGATGCTGTAGAAAGTTGTTCTTGAGTTCGGTTGTGAACTAATCGAGACCTTAAGTTGATTGAATGTTCTTATCTGGAATGCAGGTCCTGAAGCCAAGGAACATAGGGGCCACTGTCTATCTATTTTTCTCAGGACTGAAAGATCGGGGGAGAATCAGATGTAATTTCCATTCTGATGGTTGGGAGGAGAGATCTATCAGTGGAATTCCTTTGTTGTTTACATTAGCAAGATAAATATTTTGTATTTATTTGCAGTGAAAAAGGTCTTTATTATAAAGAAAAATTCATTTTGAAAATCTTAATGAAAGATATACCTTATCTACGTACATTGCCCTAATAATATTTAAAGTATTGATGTGTTCTGAAAAGTAAGAAAGACAAATGTTCTATGTTTATTTTCTGATTGAGGAAAATGAAAAGCTATTAAAAATGCACACAGAATAGTCTTGGGATTCAAGATGAAAGGAATAGTGTAGAAATCTCATTCTCAACTAACAAAATTATCCTTATGGTCGAAAATACGAGACATGTATTCCCAGATTTATAAATAAATATATACATGCATTAACAAGTAGTAGAAATGTAGACCAACATGTCATGCACACATGCTACAGAGTATTAACTCTGGCCCTCAATGGAGGAAATTGAATCTACCACCTCGGCGACTAAGGAAAGTGAACTTTATTTGAAGAAATAATTAAACTAAGGGAACTTAATTGCATGTTGCAAAACTATGAAAAAATTAACGCTGGAGAATTATATGCAAATGTACTCGAGCTAGGGTTTAACTATGGGTTAGAGTGAAACCTTATGATTTGCAGAGTAACATAAATAAATAAATTATTGCTTCAATAATAAGAGGAAACTTTACAAAAGAACTGTGTTGTGGGAAAGGGAATTAATATAGTCGCAGGCCAAGCCAGACTAAGCCAGCAGCCCGGATCACCCTAACTCTTAGGACAAAAACTTAAACACAAAAAATGTAATAATCTGTCATGAATAAAGTATTTAGAACAAAAGTAACTATACAAGCATGGTATTTCTACAATTTTGTAAATTAAATCACATTGAAAAGAAATGGAATCCCACACATCGTTATAAATTTGAAGAAAACGGAATATATGTGTTATACCAAGACTGAGAGTTCTTTTGACATACACCAGTGCAAATAAAATAATTGAGAACATCGAGAAAACAGTTGACTCGTCCATGTACAGCACATTATATAATATAATAAGTCAATTATACATGAAGACTTCACAACCTTTGCACGAACCAAATATTTCCACGCCTTTATGACCTCTACCAATACTAAAGTAACTGGAGACAAAATTACATAAACAGTTGCAAACCCTCGACTCGATAGTTGAATTCATTAAGCAACAAACTCTGAAAATAACTTCAAGAAATTTAAAGCAAGTGTTCTGCAGAACCTGGACATATAAACCCCAACATAAGATACCGAGCGTTGGCGTAAAAGTTCGATACTCCATTTGTTAGCTTCTGACCCAGGATAGGGAAGCGAGTCTCTCACCTATGATTACAACCTTGCAGCCATTAAGTGAAAACATAATATAATTACGTCTCAGACCCGAAGCCAAAAAGAAGTACTAAGGAAGAAATAGTTTAGGGTTTTAACAGAAAATTATACATGAAAAGGAGACATGCTCGGGTTTTAGCCTTCACGCTAGAGAAAACGCAAACAGAAACAAAGAACAAATGTGCTCGGTAGACAAATTTAGCTGGTAACCAACAGAAGGGAAAACAAAAACTCTAGCGGTACCTGAAGCATGAACCCCTGGAAGAATGATTGTAGCTCCTGAAGCATGAACCCCTGGAAGAATGATTGTAGCTCCACCGGTAAACTGCCCTCCCTGCCATTAAATGTGTGACATAAGGGATAACTGCTCAGAAGAATCGTAAGAGGTAGCAAAATTTCATAATAAATGAGTCGCCTACAAGTTAATGGAAGACACCTATAAAGAAATTTACGAAAACCTCTTATCTTATGGTACTGGTGCAGAGCTCCCTCTGTCGGTGGCATCGGCATGAGAATGATGAGTGGAATGATCAACAAAACTGGGTAGTACCCAAAACCCCGTAGGAAAAGGCTGGATCATCGGATCCAAACCCCAAAGAATCTACAATCTGGATTAACTTAGCTATCAACCAATGCATCGAGAAAGTTTGAAGGACAAGTGGAAGCCCGACACCTCATGAACGTTACAAGTTTAATCATCGTACTACAATCATATACATTACCCTATGGAGGTTAGAGTGCAATAAACATAATCGCATGGAAATACATGGTGAACCACTCGACAATCTCATATATTAAACCATAACACAACATTGAAGACTTGAATCTCAAGTGTAACATAAATTGTTAGGCCCCTCTGCTACTAGTGTAACCCCTTATTGTTATTAGTACAACCCACTTATTATATTGATGTACCCATGTAGTGCCCATATTGTTACTATTGTGCCCCATAGAAGTCCACTATTGTTATTATTGTGCCCTTACATTATTATTGTTATGTATTATGTTATGATCCCTTAGACTCCTATATATAGAAAGGAGGTATTTTCATTTGTATCATCCAAGAATTGTTCATTCATGTAATGTAAAGGAGGTTTCTCCCTCGAAGAGGCTGAATTTTAAGGTGTTGATCTATCTTTTCTATCTTTTTCTTGAGCTGGTTTCATAACATTTGGTATCATAGCTTTGGATTCTAAGGATTTGTTGCTCCAAATAGGTCATCGTGGCATTTTCGTAATAATTTTTTTTTGCGATGTTTCAGAAGCTAAAAAAAAACCCGTTTGAGAAGAAATCATGCTAAATCTTGGGTCCAAATTTCAGAGCTCTTTGCGCTATATTTGTGGAGATATGATCTCAGAAAGTTGGTCTTTTTTGCACACTCCTCAATTACATTCCAAATAGGTGACCTAGGGAAAATCATCATAACTTTCTCTCTAAGGATTGGATTGAAATTTCGTAAGAAGGTACAGAAAGAGGACGGACTATAGTTTCTTGTATATATTTTTCAGAGCCAAAGGTCGAAACAGTGACTCGTAGCACGTCGTACAAGTTTGCTCTACTGAACTAGTCTATAATCAAGTCACTGTGGGAGATTTTGCATAACTCTTCCTTGGAAAATCTAATTTGGATCAGACTGGTGACATTGGAAAGAAGACAGGGAGAACTACTGCAGGTCGCAATTTCAGAACTTAAAGATCCAAAAGTACAGAGTTACAGTCGTTTTAAGATCGAGCTCCTAAAATCAAGAAAAAGCAAGATGAGGAAGTTTGATGGCAAGGATCCGGTAAATTGGATACTTAAAATGGAGCAATATTTTGATCTACATGGTGTACCACTGTTACAAAAGGTATGTATTGCATCTTCATATTTAGAACCAAATCAATTTTTATGGTATGAAGGGCTTTGTTCTCGTAAACAACTTGTTACGTGATCAATTTTCACGGAGGAAATGATATCACATTATGAGGATACAAAGAGCAACACCTTCTTTAGAGAAACACCACAACAATTGGAAAGAGTAAAAGGGATTTGTGATATAGTGGAAAGAAAAATTATGAAAACTAGGAAGCATACCCCTCACAACTATAAAGATGGAATTGTTGATTCTCCTAGCCTTCCACAATTTTACAAGGGTTACACCACGGAAATTGGAAGAAAAAAGAGAAAAAGAGCTTTGTTACAATTGTGATAACAAATGCACTAAAGGTCATAAGTGTATTGAGAAGAAATTATTTTATGTAGAATATGAAGAGGAGGAAGAAAAGGATCAAGAAACATCAAAAGAAGAGGATATACACCAGGACCCCACCGCAGAGAAAGAAGAAATGAATCAGACCATATCTTGTAATTCATTGGTCAAAATTACCACTCCTCAAACTATCAAGATAGAAGGACATATCAAGAAGAAAAATGTTCAAGAAGTGAAAGATCACATCGAGTTTCAAGAAATGAATCTGACCATATCTTGTAAAGGATTGGAAGAAATTACCACTCCTCAAACTCTAGAGATAGAAGGACATATCAAGAAGAAAAAGGTTCAAGCAGTGAATGATCACATCGAACATCCACAAAAAGTTCTCCAACTTTTAAAGGATAACACCAATTCGGTGCAAAATCAAACCAAACAACAGGTAGATCAACATCGTAGTGAAAAATGTTTTGATGTAGGTGATTGGGTATTTTTACTGCTACATCTCAAGCAAGCTATTTATGAAAATGAAATGTTTGCAATACTACATGCACTTAAAAAATGGTGACCTTACCGAATGGGAAGACTCTTCAAGGTAAAACTGGATCATGATAGTCTTAAATACTTTTTAGAACACCTATTATCTTTAGAAGAACATAAAAAATGTGTCACAAATATGTTGGGTTATGACTTTGACATAATCTATAGAAAATGGAAGCAAAATTTTGTTGTAGATGCACTCTCAAGAAAGGATGAGGATGTGGAAGCATTGCTTTGTGCTATTTCTATTATCCAACTAGATTGGATAAATGAAGCAAGGGATAAATGGAAGAAGGATGAAGAAGTATGGCCACTTATTCAAAAGTTGCAAAAGATCCCAATTCAAACAATATTGTCAGAAATTGAAGAGGAAGGAAAAATCATATTGGAACCCGGAGTAGTCACAGAAACAAGAACCCGATAGCTACAAAATCGATCAATTTCAGAGTTCTCATCAAGTGGAAGAACTTACCTGCTGAAGATTACACATGGGAGGAGAAGAATTTTATATAGAAGCATCAAGAAGTACTCAAGCGTTGAGGACAACACTTTTTGAAGGAAAGGGGTATGTTAGGCCCCTATACTACTAGTGTAACCCCTTATTGTTATTACTACAACCCACTTATTATATTGATGTACCCATGTAGTGCCCATATTGTTACTATTGTGCCCCATAGAAGCCCACTATTGTTATTATTGTACCCTTACATTATTATTGTTATGTCGGCTCTGATTATGTTATGACCCCTTAGACTCCTATATATAGAAAGAAGGTCTTTTCATTTGCATCATCCAAGAATTGTTCATTTATGTAATGTAAAGGAGGTTGCCCCCTCGAAGAGGCTGAATTCTAAGGTGTTGATCTATCTTTTCTATCTTTTTCTTGAGCTGGTTTCATAACATAAATCTAATGTGGACATTAGGGCTTTTCAAAAGGTTGCATAGACAAAACATTTTTCCAAACATGTAATACTATTTACATAACTTAGGTTTATTTTTCTCGTTATTTTATGCTACCCAGAAAGTTTATCAAATGTTCAAAGAAACTCAAAGTGGATTATTAAGGATAAATACATATAAATAATATGTATAATTAATTCTCAGGTTTAGTGTTCTTCTTTATGTTGTCATGACTATTATTTAGAATAGAAACATATTAAAATGTTATTTTCTGAGACGTATTTTGAATCAACTTTTGAATTTAAAATTATTTTGTCTTTCTTTAAAAAATAATAATGGGTTTCCAGCGAAAAAAACTTGAAAACAAATAAATTATCATGCTTTCTAATTTATGGAAAATAATGTCTTAAGAAAATTAAATTAGATCAATTTTTTTTTCATTTTTACATACAATAAGATTGTGTGCAAAAGCCACACCTGCCATACTCAAAACCACAAAACATTAGATATCCTAAAACTTCAAATTTTGGTTAGTCTCTATAGCTAATTTTTTTATTTATGTTCCTTTTTCCTTATTTTGAAAATGTCGTGTGAGGTACATATCAACATCCTTCAGAAACTAAAGCCATAACTAATAGTTTAAATATCAATAGATGATTTAACATAAATAATGGCATAACCAATAGCAATATATTTGAAAGATATAAAACTAATTGCCACTACCACAAAATTATTCAATGTTTATAATGTACTTAACTCAAACTTAAAGAAATTCATTAGGAATTTAAATATAACCTTTCAAAACTATAAATAATTAAATCCCTTGAATATTGTGCATCATGTGAAAATCCTAACAACTTATATTATGAAAGCCATAAAACTATAATACAACATACAACCTTTTAATATGAATCATTGTCAATAATCGTAACCAGAATTGAGACTTTAAATTATTATAAAACATATAATTCTTTAATCAAATAAACTTATTAAATATAATATAGATTTTTATATTCAAATATGTGAAAAAAATCAACACATACCATCTTGAAATTAAAATAAAATATTAGAATTCATTTGTGAAGCATCTCTCAATTGAAAATAATTTTTAAATAGACGCCCCGTATGATATAAGACCTTATATATTTCATATATTTTCCTATAATAATAAATTTTCTTAACCGGTTCAATCTTTTTAGCTTAAATTTCGATACATATTAAATTTATTGAAAAACTCAATTATTGTCATTTTGATAAAAAGAATTTAGTATAGCCTTTTGTAATATTTTTTGGCTTTTAATATTTCAATTTATTCTGTGACTTTGAATTCTATATTTAAATTTGGAATATAATATTCATGTTATTCAAATTCAAGCTTCTGTGATCCATATTCTCAATATTTGAAACATTTTCGAAAGAAATCGCATTTCAAGATTTAGGTCAACGCGTTTATATAAAATTTTATTACAGTTGAATAAAATATGATTTAATAAAGTATATTAGATTTTAATACAATATAATAAGTTAAATATAGGATAATATTCGAATTTATTAACATTTATTAGGATAATATTATTAAATATTAATACTAAATTATTTGACATAAAAATAATTAAAATATTTAATTTATTTATATATAGATTTGTTAATTAATAAATTTTAAAAATACGATTATAATAACTTTTAATTTTTAAATATAATTATAATAATTAATGTAAATGTAGATAATCAATTATTTTTAAGGTATTTTGTTTAAAACGTTTAGTGATATTTCTTTAATTTATATTAAGGTTTAAGAGTTGGTTTTGTTTATTGCTTAGCTACTTAGATTTTTAAATATTTAAATTATAAGAAAAGTTGGTTGGAAGTTTATGAAAAATTTACTTAAAAAAACAAAAATACAAATTTTTAGTAATTATGATATAAATATATTTAATTTTTATGAATAATTTGGTTTTTAATTTAATTTAATTTATATATTTTTAACTATTTAGAGTAATAATTTTTTTTTCAATAATTTTTTTTTTTTTTTTTTAAATAAATGAGAATATAAAATAATTAATAATTAATAGATATTATGAAATGAAAAACAAATAAGTTGAAATTTTAATGCAATAAGACATTTTTAGAATTATATTTCAATTATTCGTTCTATTATTATTTATTTATAGTCGTTCATGTAATATTATTGAATAAATTAAAAACACATATTAAATATAATTTTAATAAATTTGAAGTATTTGAAAAAGGGAAATTGAATAGAAAGAAATAACAAGATGATGCAAATTTCTTTATTGATATGGTTAACTTCATGAAAGCATTTTATTAAACTTAAAATTAGTGAAGTGTTTAAAGAGAACCAATCGAGTTAGGAGAGTTAGTATAGGGTGACTCCTCAATCATCATTCAAACCTTGATGATAATTGAATAGCCACTAAAGTGTTATGAGATATCCTACAATTCAACTTTTTTTCTAAATATTGTACCAAGTTAGTGAAACTCATCCATACCATTCTCTACTCCCATATGTTTGTTGAAAATTCAATGTTCAACCATTGTCAACCATTGTTGACTCTATTTAGCATGATTTACCATTGTCAAGTATGGTTAGTCATGTTCAACCATGGACAACCTAGGTCAACCATTGTCAAATTTTCTCAATCATAATGACCACGATAAACATTTAAAAAGCATGATGAACCCTTGTTCAACATCACCAATCACAGATAATATCATTAACAAGGTCACCATGGTAAAACATGGTCAACTATAACCTTACATTACCAATATAGATAAGAATAATCTTATAATAAAAAAATATGGTCAAACATGGTTAAATTAGTGAAACCATATTCAACCATGGTGAAATTCACGAAGCGATGTGACAAATGTACTAGTCTAAAGAACATTGTATATGTTAAATAATGTCACATTATGTCAAACATTGTTGCAATATTACATTGTTGCATTTTGACATAAATATATTGGACGTCGCAATCTAACAAACATTGTCATGACAATTAACCATGGTCAACCATGTTTTTCTCTGGGTTTATAATATTTATCTTGGGGTTTAAACAACTTTGGTTTATATTATTAATCCATTGGGGTTAATAATCCCTTGGGTTTTTTGTATTTATTAGTTTGGTTTATTACTACCTTGGGTTTATAATATCAATACCTTGTGTTTATTAATCCAAGGGTTCATATTCATAGGGTTTATAATATCAATCCTTGGTTTCAATATGAAAATCAACCATTGCAAATCATGGTCAACCATGGTCCAATGTTGCATTGTGGTGAATATTGCCTTAATATAAATATCAACCATGGTCGAATATCACATTATGACAAATATTGTCATGATGTAGGAGCATCTAGAACATCTTCATATGCAAATATGGAATAAAATGGGGATAGAATTTCTGTGTTTTTTTAGTTAAAATTAGGATAAAAATAGGGAATAAAGCTTCCAGCTTTATATTATTGTGTAAAAAGGGAAAAATCGTGCTTTTTCTAGGAGATAAGCTTGATCTAGATATCCATTATTATTTTATAAATAAAAGGGTCCGCTGAGCTCTCATCTCATCTCAGGTAGCAGAGAGAGGGGCGATGCAAAGTATTGTAATAAAAAGAAAATCCCTCTCGGCGTTATGAAGGAAATGAATGATGTTTGGTTAATTAGATTGAACAGTCGACGGTATGGTTTTGAATTTCTACAGCTTATAACATGGTGTTATTGAATTGCATGTAATATATGATTGTTGTGTATTAAGTCAACTTGGCAATGGTGGGCAATATAGGTTCAAAAGAGTTATAAACCAGCGCTATTTTCCATTTAATTGAATGATAAACTGGACATGCCGTATATGTGTGGCGATCTTTATTTCTTTTGGGTCGAAGTTCGAGTTGTAAGTGAAAGTAAAAGTGATGTTGATGCGTTCTTTTCGAGCCATCCTCATTAGCGTGTCAATGCATAAAACAAAACAGTATTTGGACCGGATGAGGTTACTGTGTGTTAACGATTTACAGCAGTTCTTTTATTTCTTGTTTGGGCTGTCGGACCTGTGACTTCATTGTTATGCAAGCCGTGGCGGATTTTAATAGGGCGGATTTGATTTGCATAAAAAAATATATATATATATCTGTGCATTAAAGTAATTGATGTGATAGTAGATGATCAAAGGGCGAACAGTGAACTGAAATCCATATAAAAAGGCAGCGTAATGTATGTTGAATTGCTTATCTTTTCTGAATTGTCAAATGAGTGGGCATAGGAATGTGGATAATTCTCTTGTGGCGACCGTGGGCGGACAAATATGGCGGATTTTTGTGAACCGAAGAATAAGAATTGCGCTGTTTTTGAATGAGTTCAGCATTACATACGATAAAGAGTTATGAGTACAGAACCGTCGATGCCTAAAAGGCGGGGTTACAGTATTTGACGCTGCATGCGTAGGGTTATATCACGTGGTTTTATTTTGTTCACGCTGAGAGCTGGATCGATTGTTGTTACATCTGCCAGATTGTTAAAGATTGAAGGGTGCGGTAAAGCCATGGACCGAATCTGAATGAAATGTTTAAATTGTATTCTGATAGGATGGGGGAATTTGACTGAGGTTGTTGAATTGAGGCGCATGCATTACATGCATGAGTGAGGAGAAAGGATCCTGGCGATTGCAGGGTAGAGTGGGGTTACCCTGTCATCAAGTGGTATCAGAGCAGGAGCAGCTCTTTTTGAACGTTCAAGTGTTTTTGTTAATTGCATGTGATGATTTTCGGACTGATGAATTTTGATTTACAGGAAGAGTGAATAAATCTCAGTGAATGTGGCAGAACATAAAGATTCAACAGAGGTTGAATAAAGTTGCAGATGGGAGAAGCCTACAGGAGCAGTGGAGGATGCTCAAAAGGTTCCAGCAGAGGAACTATGATTACCAAAAGGCCAGATCCGGAGGAAAGGATTGGTGAGGTAAGTGGCAGCAAGAGAGTTTGCTGTGGCAGAGGCTTCATGCAACGCATAGCTGAAGAACTTATGGCGATGGAGAAGGTTACTAAAAGTCATAAAGGAGACAGAGGAAGAGGTTTAGAGAAATGCCACAAAGGTGAGATGACTGCAGGAGTTCGAGAAAGAGAGATTGCAGAAATAAAGGCACAATTACATGCACTGGAAGAACGGCTGCAGGAGCAGGAAAAGCAACAAGGAAAATGGATCTTTCCACTGAAGGGAAAGAGAGTGATCTGGCGACAATTGCAGAAGAGGTTGAGGCAAATTTTGTTTGCCTTGTTGAAAAAGGGGCTTAGAGTTCTTGTGCCAGAGATTAAATTTGAAGATTCCACATGCAGATTTGATCAAAGGGAAGTGCTGAAGAAAGCAGTCAAGACTAAAAAGTCTTGTGGTTTTAAAGCTGATGAGTTGTGTATGTTTGCAGGTGTAGAGGAGGTTTCCATTGATGAAACAGAAAAGGACAAAATCATTGATGATTTTTTGAGTTATTGGGTAAATCCAAATCAGCTGGATAATGTAAAACCATGTATTTTTGTAGCTGACAATTGTGATGTGATGACAGGTTTTACTGAGGACGATGTGCCATCTTGTGAAACTGTTCTTATGGATGCAGAAGAAGTGAATCAGTTTGAAGTGCAGATAAGAGAAGTAACAGTTGATACTGTTGAGCATCTTATGAAAACTGAGAGTTTATGTATGAATGCAGGTGATGAGATGGTAACAACAGGAAGCTTGGCTTGGGAAAGTATTGAAGATTGCACAGAAATCTTCTCGAAGGAGATGACAGATTTATGGCAGGAGTTAAATGTTCTGGAGAAGAGACTAGAAGTACAGAGGATAAGAATTCAGAATATAAAGGCAGAGATGAATGAAGATGAAGAGGTTTATGAACCAGAATACAGATGCATTCTCAGAGAAGATGATGCTGAGGATAGACTGAGTGATAATCTCAAGAATGATTGGGATCAGTATACTAAAATGCTGGCAGAAGGAAATAAGGCACTGAGGCCTTATGAATTTTATTCTAACAATTGTTTTGTGAATACAGGTCTTACTGAAGAAGCTGGAGGAAGTCTGCTAGACAAAGAAATTAAAATGATGATGGGGAGGATGATGAAGGAGTCCTCAAAGAGACCAGCACCAGTGAAGCAAAAGAGCAGCAGCAAGAGGAAGATAGCAGAAGATTGCAAGAGTGCAGCGAGTGGAGCAAGACAACATAAGGTATGGAGACCTGGAGAAGAACAACAGACAAAAGCAGCGGCCAATGGAAACTTGCAGCACAAAGTATGGGATCCAGGCACATGATCAGGAGATCATGATTAATTTTAAGATTGGGTGTATGATGCAGGAGCATCTAGAACATCTTCATATGTAAATATGGAATAAAATGGGGATAGAATTTCTGTGTTTTTTTTGTTAAAATTAGGATAAAAATAGGGAATAAAGCTTCCAGCTTTATATTATTGTGTAAAAAGGGAAAAATCGTGCTTTTTCTAGGAGATAAGCTTGATTTAGATATCCATTATTATTTTATAAATAAAAGGGTCCGCTGAGCTCTCATCTCATCTCAGGTAGTAGAGAGAGGGGCGATGCAAAGTATTGTAATAAAAAGAAAATCCCTCTCGGCGTTATGAAGGAAATGAATGATGTTTGGTTAATTAGATTGAACAGTCGACGGTATGGTTTTGAATTTCTACAGCTTATAACATGGTGTTATTGAATTGCATGTAATATATGATTGTTGTGTATTAAGTCAACTTGGCAATGGTGGGCAGTATAGGTTCAAAAGAGTTATAAACCAGCGCTATTTTCCATTTAATTGAATGATAAACTGGACATGTCGTATATGTGTGGCGATCTTTATTTCTTTTGGGTCGAAGTTCGAGTTGTAAGTGAAAGTAAAAGTGATGCTGATGCATTCTTTTCGAGCCATCCTCATTAGCGTGTCAATGCATAAAACAAAACAGTGTTTGGACCGGATGAGGTTACTGTGTGTTAACGATTTACAGCAGTTCTTTTATTTCTTGTTTGGGCTGTCGGACCTGTGACTTCATTGTTATGCAAGCCGTGGCGGATTTTAATAGGGCGGATTTGATTTGCATAAAAAATATATATATATATCTGTGCATTAAAGTAATTGATGTGATAGTAGATGATCAAAGGGCGAACAGTGAACTGAAATCCATATAAAAAGGCAGCGTAATGTATGTTGAATTGCTTATCTTTTCTGAATTGTCAAATGAGTGGGCATAGGAATGTGGATAATTCTCTTGTGGCGACCGTGGGCGGACAAATATGGCGGATTTTGGTGAACCGAAGAATAAGAATTGCGCTGTTTTTTAATGAGTTCAGCATTACATACGATAAAGAGTTATGAGTACAGAACCGTCGATGCCTAAAAGGCGGGGTTACAGTATTTGATGCTGCATGCGTAGGGTTATATCACGTGGTTTTATTTTGTTCACACTGAGAGCTGGATCGATTGTTGTTACATCTGCCAGATTGTTAAAGATTGAAGGGTGCGGTAAAGCCATGGACCGAATCTGAATGAAATGTTTAAATTGTATTCTGATAGGATGGGGGAATTTGACTGAGGTTGTTGAATTGAGGCGCATGCATTACATGCATGAGTGAGGAGAAAGGATCCTGGCGATTGCAGGGTAGAGTGGGGTTACCCTGTCATCATGTCACAATATGAAAATCGTCCATGGTCAACTACTATCAATCAGCATCAACGAAGGCTGATCATGGTCAACCTCTGTCCAATGTCGCATTGTGACAAAGATTATCTCAATATGAAAATAAACCATGGCTAAACATGGTCATCCTTGGTCGAACATCGCATTCTAACAAAGATTGTCTCAATGCTAAAACTAACCATGTGAAACCATGGTCGACCATGTTTATTTCGTAGTTTATAGTATTATTTAAGGGTCTATATACATAGGGTTTATAATAGTAATCCCTTAGGTTTAATATTATCCTTTGGGTTTATAAGCTCTTGGTTTTTAGTGTTAATCCCTTGGGTTTATTATTCCAGTGGGCTTATACTATCATTTAGTTTGCTTTACTAATCTAAGGGTTCACATTCCTAGGGTATATAATTATTCATAGTGTTTGTAATATTAATCCTTGTGTTTGATATAAATCCCTTATGTTTATCATCATTGTCAACCATTGTCTAATGTCGCATTGTGAAAAATATTTTCTCAATATGAAAATCAACCATGGTGCAACATCGCATTGTGACAAAGGTTGTCTCAACATGAAAATGGACCATGGTCAACCATGTTTATTTTAAGGTTTATAATATTTATCTTAGAGTTTATATATGCTGGATTTATAATATTAATCTCTTCAATTTAATATCATTCCCTTGGGTTTATAATACCTTAGGGTTTATAACATTAATCCCTTTAGTTTTCTGATTCATTGGGTTGGTAATATTAATATCCTATGCCCCTTGGGTTTGTTGTTATGTTAGGTTTATAAAATTTATCCATTGGATTTACTAATTGGTTGCATTTATAATATTAATAAACCCTTGGGTTTAATATTATAAACCCTTGGGTTTAAATATGGACAAGCATGGTTAAATTAGTGAAACTATATTCAACCATGATGAACTTGGTGAAGCCACATGACGAATGTACCAATCTAACAAACATCGCAATGTTTCAAACATTGTCACGTTCTGATAAAAAATGTTGGAATATTACATTGTCACATTGTGACAGGAATATATTGGATGTCACAATCTCACAACATTGTCAGGATGTTTAAGCATGGGCAACCATGTTTTTTTTGTGTTTATAATATTTGTCTTGGGGTCTAAACGAATTGGCTTTATATTATTAATCTATTGAGGTTAATATTATTCCTTTAGATTTATAATACCTTGGGTTTTTCATATTTTTGCATTCTGTTTATTACTACCTCCGATTTATAATATCAACCCCTTTCCTTTACTAATCCAAGGGTTCATATTCGTAGGGTTTATAATATCAATGCTTGGGTGCAATATAAATCCCTTGGGTTTATAATGATGGTTAACCTTGGGTTTATAAATCACGTGTGTTTATAATGATGGGTGCAATATCATTTTCTTGCTTTTAATTATCATATTCATGTGGTTAAATATACATCTCATGCATTTATAATCTTGGTCAACCATGGCCCAATCTCATATTATAAGAAATATTGCAACCGTGGTACAATGTCGCATTGTGCTGAATATTGTTTATATAAATATCAACAATGGTCAACCATTGTCAACCATCATCAACAGTGTTCGATCATCATAAATCATTGTTCAGTGTCACATTGTGACAAATATTATCTCAATATGAAAACCAACCATGGCCAAACATGGTCATCCTTGGTTCAACATCGCATTCTAGTAAAGATTGTCTAAATTTTAAAGTCAACCATGCTAAGCCATGGTTGACCATGTTTATTTCAAGTTTTATAGTATTTATATAAGGTTTGATATACCTAGGGTTTTATATTATATATATATTATATATATATATAGTATATATTTTATATATAATAATATATATATATTATATATTATATATAATATATATATATATATTATTATTATATTATTTATATTATATATATAATATGTATATATATATATATTTGGTAGGTAAGCACTCATAGGGTATTTGAACCAATGACCTATTGCAAGAGTACCTTAGTAGTACACCCATTCACCGTCAATCCAAAGCCCTGTGGGCCTAGGGTTTATAATATTAACCTCTTCAGTTTAATATTATTCACTTGGGTTTGATATCATTTCCTTGAGTTTATAAACCCTTGGATTTTCGTATTAGTCCCTTGGGTTTATTATTTCCTTGGGTTTATAATATCAATTCATTGGCTTTACTAATCTAAGGGTTCATATTCCTACTGTATAAACTTATTCATAGTGTTTGTACTTGTGCAACCTCATTTACCAATGTGGTTGATATACGTCGATAGTCATATATGAAATATATCTACAACCACATTTATCAATGCAGTTGATACACACCGATAGGATTATATCCACCAACCATCACATTAATAACTGTTATGCATATTTCTTGAAAATTTAATCCATTATTAATAACTATGTAAGTAATAATAACCATATTATTTTATATTTAAAAATTATTACTTATTATATTAATATCATATTAGTTTATTAAGTTAAAATTTTCTAAATATATAGTTGTATTTAAAAAAATAATATAATTCATATATAAAATAATAATAGCATTTAGTTATTATTAATGATATGTGTTTATTTTCACCATTATATTATAGTCAATAATTATTATATTATCCGTGAATACAATTATCAATATATTTTATATTTTACTTGGAGTATATTGATAATATTAACTATATACACCACAATATATTAACTAAAATATATTATACTATTACTTTGGAGTGTGTATATATATATATATATATAATAATTTAATAATAAAATAAGTAGTAATTGTATATTCTAAAATTTTTGTTAATATTATATACTTATAACGAAAACTATAAATATAATCCACAATATACAATAATAATAGTTCTTTTTTTATTATTTATAATAAGTACTTATCTCTCACCATTATAATTAAACAATTATTATATATTTATTGATATAATTGTTAATATATTTCAAAAACCACACCAGAGAAATCTACAAACAATTATCTTTCATATATTTACTTAAAATATAATGAAAACATCAACTATAAATAGATTATACATTAAACTAAAAAAATATTATACTATTACTTACAAATACTAATACTATAATCAACTAAAGGGATTATCAATATTTTAAACTCAAAAGGTCAAAAAATCCAATAGACTAATATTACGAATATAAATGATTAATAAATCCTAGGATTTAATATTTTAATCCCAAATAATCAATAAACCCAAGGGATTAAATTATAAACCCAGGGGATTAAATTCCTTGGGTTCATATTCCTAGGGTATAAAATTATTCATAGTGTCTGTAATATTAATATTTCGGTTTAATATAAATCCCTTGTGTTTATGATCATGTTCAACCATGGTCAACCATTGCCTAACATCACATTGTGATAAATATTTTCTCCATATAAAAATCAACCATGATTGAACATCACACTGTGACAAAATTTGTCTCAATATAAAAATGGATTGTGGTAAACCATGTTTATTATAGGGTTTATAATATTTGTCTTAAGGTTTATATAAGTTGTGTTTATAATATTAATCACTTTAGTTTAATAGTATTCCCTTGGGTTCATAATACCTTAGGTTTTATAACATTAATCCCTTGATTATTCTAATTCTTTAGGTTGGTAATATTAATCCCTTATGTTGATTAAACCTTAATATTAAGGGTTTAATATTAGTCCTAGGGTTTAATATTAAACCCTTAGTTTTCTTTTTATTTTATTTTATTAATTTTATTTATTTTTTTATGTTTATCACTTTGGTTTATTAATTCATTGCGTTTATTACTTCCCAGGGTTTATTAATCCCCTCGAGTTTAAATATTGATCGCTTTGTTTTGTTTATCCCTTAGGTTTATAATATTTATCCCTTAGGTTTATAGTATTTATCCTTTGGATTTACTAATTCCCTAGTTTTATAATATTTAACCCTTGGGTTTATAATATTTATAATTCCATGGGTTTATAACTTAATCCCTTGGGTTTTTAATATTGATACCTTTGGCTTTTTCATCCCTTAGGTTTATAACATTTAATCCCCTTGGTTTCTTCATCCCTTGGGTTTGTTAATACCTTATGTTATAAAATCTATCCCTTCGTTATACTAATTTATTATGAAACTGGCTCACAAAAGGAGAGAGAATATAGATAAATGCCTTAGAGTTCAGCCTCTTTGAGGGGGAAACCTCCTTTACATTACACAAATGACCAATTCTTGGATGATACAAATGACAAAACCTTCTTTCTATATATAGGAGTCTAAGGGGTCACAATATAACCAAATCCAACCTAACAATAATAATATAAGGGAACACAAATAACAATAGTGGGCTTCTATGGGGCATAATAATAACAATATGGGGACAATAGGGGCACAACAATAACAATAAGGGATACAATGACAATACTAATGGGGGAATAACTAGAATTATAGGGAACTCACATGCCCCTCTCCTTCAAAAAAATTTATTCTCAATGCTTGAGTAGTTCTAGATGCTTCTGTCTAAAATTCTCATTTTCCCATGTGGAATCTTCAATGGGTAAGTTCTTCCACTTGATAAGATACTATGAAATTGATTGATTTTGTAGTTGTCGAGTTCTTGATTCTTTGACTGCTTTAGGTTCCAATATGATTTTTAACTCCTCATCAAGCTCTCACAATACTGTTTGAACTGGGAGCTTATCACCTATAACCTTCTTTAGGCATGACACATGGAAAACTAGGTGCACTCGGGAAGCTGTAAGAAGCTCCAATTTGTGTGCCATAGTACTTATCTTTTAAAACACCTTGTATGGACAATAATACTTTGGTGATAATTTATTATCCTTCTTTGCTTTCTTGAGGGACATTTATTTATATGGTTGTAGCCGTAGGAATACACAATCACCTACATCAAAACTTCTTTTGTTGCGATGTTGATTTGCCTGTTGTTTCATTCTATTCTACGCCAAGGTGAGGTTATCCTTTAAGAGTTGGAGAAATTTTTTTTTATGCTCGATGTGATCTTCCACTACTTGAAGCTTAGAATTTTCTCTTAAATATGATGTGATGTATGGTGGATGATATCCATAAAGTGCCATAAATGGAGTCATTTTTGCTGCAGTATGGAAGGAAGTGTTATAACACCATTCGGCTAGAGGCAACCATTCTACCCATTGTTTCTGTTTATCAGATACAAAGCAGCAAAGATATCCTTCCAAACATTTGTTTACTATCTCAGTTTGCCCATCAGATTGAGGATGGTAAGATGAGCTATGAGCTAACTGAGTACCAAGATAAGAAAATAATTCTGTCCAAAAATTTCCAGTGAAAATGGGATCTCTGTCACTTACAATAATCTTTGGGTTTCCATGTAGTTTTTGAATTGTTTCCATAAATGCAGTCAAAACTGTACTGGCTTTAAATGGATGTGATAATGCACAAAAGTGTGCATACTTGGTAAGTCTGTCAACTACCACCATGATGACACTCTTTCCCTCAGACTTGGGTAAACCTGTGATAAAATCCATTGAAATCTCCTCCCAACATTGGCTTGGAATGGATAATGGTTGTAATAGACCTGTGGTCTTAATTGTTCAACTTTGTTTTGTTGGCAAATCACACATTTCACCACAAACTTTTGAATATCTGATTTAAGGCCATCGCAAAAAAAATTACTTCTTAACCTTGTGGTAAGTTTTTAGAAATCCCGAGTGCCCTCCTAAAGGAGAGGTGTGCAATTCTCTAAGAATATTTTGTTTGAGTTTGGAATTCTTACATAGGTATAACCAATATTTTTACCATAATGAATCATTTTTCTTGCTAAATGTATCAGATGTATTGGGATCTTTTTTTAACTTTTTAATGAATGCCCACACTTATTCGTCATTATTCCATTCATCCCTTGCTTCGTTTATGCATTCTAGTTGGATAAGAGATATGGAGCAAAGAAATGCTTCCACATTCTCATCCTTTCGTGAGAGTGCATCTACCACAACATTTTGCCTCCCTTTTTTGTAGATGAGTTCAAAGTCATAACCCAACGTCTTTGTGACCCATTTTTGCTACTCTTTTAAAGATAATCTTTGTTATAAAAAGTATTTAAGACTATCATGATCTGTTTTTACCTTGAAGTGTCTTCCCATTAGGTAGGGTTGCCATTGCTTAAGTGCATGTAGTATTGCCAACATTTACTTCTCATAAATAGCTTTGTGTAAATACTTTCCTTCGATTGCACGACTTTTGAAGGAAATGGGTCCTTCTTCTTTCATTAAAACAGCGACAATTCCATTTCTTGAGGCATCACATTCCACAATAATGGTTTTTGCGAAGTCCATTGTAGCTAAGATAGGTGCTTGGAACATTGCCTCTTTAAGATGTTCAAATGCCTTCATTGCTTCTGGAGTCCATGAAAATGCATATTTCTTCAATAATGTTGTTAGAGGTGCTACTATTATCCCATAATTCTTAACAAACATGCGATAATACCCTGTCAACCCAAGAAATATTCGTAGATACTTTATGGATTTGGGTATTTTCCATTCTTAAGGGTTTTAATTTTTCTAGGGTCTACCTTAACACCTTCATGAGATACAATATGACCCAGATATTCCACCTCTTGTACTCCAAAGAAACATTTGGAGCTTTTTGCATATAGTTGTTTCTCCTCCAATAGTTTGAGCACCCTATCAACATGTTGAGCATGATCATTTGAACACTTGTTGTAGATTAGTATATCATCAAAAAATACTAACACAATTTTTCTAAGGAAGGGTTTGAAAATGGAATTCATCAAACGTTGAAATGTAGAAGGTGCATTGGTAAGGCCAAAAGACATGACCAAAATTTCATAATGACCTTCATGAGTTCTAAATGTTATCTTTGGAATGTCTTCAGTCTTCATTTTGATTTGATGATATCCTGTATGAAGATCCAACTTGGTGAAGTAAATGGATCCATGCAATTCATCCAATAATTCATCAATGATAGAGAATCAAAAATTTATATTCAATAGTGACCTTATTGAGCTCCCTATAATCTGAACACATCTGCCATGATCTGTCCTTATTATGAACCAATACTACTTGAGTAGAGAAAGAACTTTGACTAGGTTGAATTATACCAACCTCTAGCATTTTTGCAACCATACTTTCAATTTCACTCTTTTGGGCATAGGGATATATGTAAGGCTTGATGTTTTGAGGAACACTTCCTAGAATCAAATAAATAGCATGATCATGATAATGAATAGGTTGGAGGCCTTTGGGAGTCTCAAATACCTTTGAATGATTGTTTAATACTTTTTGGAGATTTGCAGAAATATATGATTTCGATGTGGGAAGCTGTAGTGAACATAATTGTGCAATTATGCCTCATTTTTCTTTATTTAGAAGCTTTGTCATTCTGTTAGAGCTGATTATCTTTCTCAGTTTCCCTGCAATACCCCTTAATTCAACTTCCCTTCCTTCTGAATAAAATTTCATGAAAAGTTCTTGAAAATTAAAAGCTATTGTACCCAATAATTATAACCATTGGACTCCTAGTACAACATCAACACCACCCATTGGAATGGAAAGCATTGAGCTATTCAATACATATTTGCCCATGGATAGCTTGATATTATGGCACTTTCTTGATAAATTTATGGTTCCTCCACTTGCAACCATCACTTGACACTCTAGTGTTGGATATAGGAAGCAATTTAATTCCTTCGCTATCTTAAAATGAATAAAATTATGGGTACTACCCAAATCAATCAACAGTATTACATTTTTCTTCTTGATATGCCCTTCTATCTTGATAGTTTGAGGAGTGGTAATTCTGGCCAATGCATTACAAGATATGGTCAGATTCATTTCTTCTTTCTCTAGGGTTTGTTCCCGGTGTATGTCCTCTTCTTTTGATGTTTCTTGTTCCTTTCCTTCCTCCTCTTCATAATCTATGTAAAATAATTTGTTCTCAGCACACTTATGACCTTTAGTGTATTTCTATGACAACTGTAACAAAGCCCTTTTGCTCCTTTTTCTTCCAATTTTTGTGGTGTCAACCTTGTAGGTTGTGGATGACTAGGGGAAACAACACTTCCATCTTTATGATTGTGAGTGGTAGGCTTCCTTGTTGCCATAATTTTTCTTTCCATTTTTCTTGCCAACCTAAATTCCTTCTCAAATGAATCAGGTTCCGAATAGCGAGCCTCATGTTGGATGTTATCCTTTAAAGCCCCTATGAACACATCAATCATATGCTCCTCTGGAATATCTTTTACCCTTATATTCAATTTTTGGAAGTCCTCAATGTGCTCCGTCATTCAACCCTTTTGATTGAGATTTATTAGTTGACTAAAAAAGTGTTGCTTTTTGTATCCTCATAATGTGCTATCATTTCATCCATAAAATAGCCCAAGTGACAATTTGTTTGCGAGAGGAAAGCCATCAAATACCATACAAACTGATTTGGTTCCAAATATAATGTTGCGATGCGTACCTTTTGTGTGTTTTGGACATTATGGAGATTGAAAAGTTGCTAGATCTATAGCATCCATGTTACGGGATCCTTGCCATCAAACTTCTTCATATCGATCTTTGGAACATGGTGTTCCTTTGATCTAACTTTAGAGTGTATGAAATCATGATTAACATTTATTTTGTTCTCATCATGAGTTTCCTTTACTACCCTTTTGCCATTAGTAAGCATTTTTTGTAGAAAATTTGTCAAATCTGTCTTCAAATCTTCCATCTTATCTTCCACATGTTTCTTTAAAGCATCCATCTTAGCTTCCACACCATCCATCTTAGCTTCCACGCCATCCATCCTAGCTTATATGCCTTTATTTAAGCCATCCATCTTAGCATCCACACCATACATCTTAGCTTCTACATCTTTCTTTAAACCATCCATGATCTTAGCTTACGTTACCTTTTTTGCAAGTGAAATTTGTTGCACTTGGACTCGTAAATTTGATATATCATGTTGCATTTCTTCCTCTTCTTCATGAGTCATGCTAAAGCTTTCAGATATTTTGCTAGGTGTTTCCATTTTCTTTCTTCCGGGCATCAATTACTGATAATAATGATTCAATATGCCCTTTGAATTCCTTCAAACTATTTTTTCAAACCAAACTTATGCAAAAATTAAAAAAAACCTAGACACCTTTTTCCACTTTGTAGGAGCTCGATATTGAATATATTGTATCTCCATAATTTGGGATTTCCAAGGTCTGAAATGGCTTCCTGCGGTAACCCTCTGAGTACTCTTTCTAACCCCACAAGTCTGAGCAATATTGGATTCGCAATGAAGAGTTATGCCAAATCTCGCACGATGACCTGATTATAGACTAGTTCAGTAGAGTGAGCTTATATTAAGTGCCATCTATCACTATTTTTACCTTAGGATCTAAAACTGATACAGAGAAAGCTACATTATGTTCTCCTTCTATAACTTCTAACAACATTCCAATATGATGCTCAGAAAACAAGTTATCACTCTTTTTCCCACGTCACCTGTTTGAGATATAATTCAAGATCCTGCAAAAAAAACGTAACTTCCTTGGATCATATCGCCAAAAATATAGTGACACAAGATCTAAAATTTAGACCTGCGGTTAAGAGAGATGTCAACTTAAACGGGTTTTTTTTTCACTTTAGTAACGTTGCAGAAAAAAAAGTTACAGTGACAATTCCACGATGACCTATTTGGAGTAGCGAAACCCTGTAGTCCAAGCTCTGATACCAAATGTTATGAAACCGGATCACAAAAATAGAGAGAAGAGAGATAAACGCCTTAGAATTCAGCCTCTTCGAGGGTGAAACCTCCTTTACATTATACAACTGAACAATTATTGGATGATACAAATGACAAAACCTCCTTTCTATATATAGGAGTCTAAGGGGTCGCAATATAACTAAAGCCGACCTAACAATAATAATATAAGGACACAAAAATAACAATATGGTGACAATAGGGGCAGAACAATAAAAATAAGGGATATAATGACAATAGTAGTGGGGGAATCACTAGTATTACAGGGGCTTAACATAATCCATTGAGTTTATAATATTGATAATCCCATGTGTTTATTAATCCATTGAGTTTATAATATTAAACCCTTATCTTTATAATATGTATCCCTTGTGTTTACTAATTCTGTGAGGTTTATAATATTAAACCCTTTGCTTTATTAATCCCTTGAGTTTAGAATATTAATTCCTACAATTTATTAATCCCTTGGTTTTTTTATATTGATCACTTGGGTTTGTTGATACCTTAGGTTTATAATATTTATCCCTTATTCATATTTATCCCTTAGGTTTATAATATTTATCCATTGGGTTTATAGTATCCTTTTGGTATAGTCATTCCTCAGGTTTATAATATTAAACCCTTGGGTTTATTAGTCCCTTTACTTTATAATATGTATAATTTCATGGGTTTACAACTTAATTCTTTGGGTTTATCATATTAATAATCCTCAAGGTTTATTAATCCATTGAGTTTAAAATATAAATTCTTAGGGTTTACTAATCCCTTGGGGGTTTTTAATATTGATCCCTTGGGTTTAGTAATCCCTTTAGTTTGAAATATTAAGTCAAAGGATTTATCAATCCCTTGGGCTTTTAATATTGATCCCTTGGCTTTGTTGATCCCTTAGATTTATAATATTTATCTGTTGGGTTTACTGGGTTTACTAATCCACTAGGTCTTTAAAACTTATAATCCCATGGATTTATTAATCCCTTGGGTCTAAAATGTTAATTCCTAAGGCTTATAAATCTGATGTGTTTTCAATATTGATTCCTTGGGTTTGTTGATCATTTATGTTTATAATATTTATCGTTTTCCTTTATTAATTGATTGGGTTTATAATGTTCAACTCTTAGGTTTATAATATTAATATTCATGTGTGGTTATCAATATTTTGGGTTAAAATATTAATTCTTAGGTTTTATTAATCCTTTGTGTTTTTGATATTGGTCCCTTGGGTTTGTTGATCCCTTAAGTTTATAATATTTATTCCTTTGGTTTGTTAATCCCTCGGGCTTATAATATTAAACTCTTGGGTTTATTAGTCCTTTAGGTTTATAATATCAATAATTCCTTTGATTTATAATTTAATCCCTTGGGTTTTAATATTTATAATCCCATGGGTTTATTAATTCCTAGAGTTTAAAATATTAATTGATAGGGTTTATTAATCACTTGGATTTTCAATATTGATCCCTTGAGTTTATTGATCCCTTAGGTTTATAATATTTATCCCTTAAGTTTATAATATTTACCCTTTGTGTTTACGAATTCCTTGGGTTTATAATATTAAACCCTTGAGTTTATTAGTCCCTTGGGTTTATAATATTAATAATTCCTTAGTTTTATAGTTTAATCCCTTGGGTTTATTAATCTCTTAGATTTAAATTATTAATTCCTAGGGTTTATTAATCCATTGGGTTTTTAATACTTTTGCCTTGGGTTTGTTGATCCCTTAGTTTTATAATATTTATCCCTTGAGTTTACTAATTCGCTGCATTTATGATATTAATGATCTGATTGGTTTATTAATCCCTTGCGTTTAAAATGTTAATTCCCATGGTTTACTCATATAATGTGTTTGTAATATTGGTTCTTTAGCTTTTTTGATCCTTTTTTATTATAATATTTATTCCTTGGGTTTAAAATATTAAACTCTTGGGTTTATTAGTTGCTTCAGTTTATAATATTAATAGTCAAGTGCGTTTATTAATATCTTGGGTTTAATTAATTCCTAGGGTTTATTAATCCCTTATATTTTTAATACTGATCTCTTGGGTTTGTTGATCATCTGGGTTTATAATTTTAGTATCTTGTCTTTACTAATTCTTTGGGTTGGTAATATTAAACGCTTGGGTTTATTTGTTCCTTTTGTTTACAATATGATAATTAGTTCAGTTTATAATTTAATCCCTTGGGTTTGTTGATTACTTTGGTTTAAAATATTAATTCCTAGGGTGTATTAATCACTTGGGATTTTTATACTGATCGCTTGGGTTTGTTGATCCATTAGTTTTATAATATTTATCCCTTAGGTTTATAATATTTTTCCCTTGGGTTTATAGTATTTATCCTTTTGTTTTACTCATTCTTTAGGTTTATGATATTGAACCCTTGGCGTTATTACTCCCTTTACTTTATAATATGTATAATTTTGTTGACAGTGATGGCCCCACCAACATGTAAGGGGATCTCCCCGGTAAGAAGTCCCAATTAGACCTCAGGCTGTTTGGTGTAGGAGTCCTAGTAGTGGGTCGTACGGTAATGCCTTGGCTACGATTTCGTACAGAGGTAAGTAAGATGTCTTTGCTGGTAGCAAGGGTGTGACAGCTACAACAAGCCAAGGAAGGTGCATGAGAGTTTAGAACACACTGAGGGTGAGGTGAGTGTACCACTTGGAAACCTATAATAGTATGTGGCTTGGAAGGGAACACATGAGCGAAGATGCATCACAAGCTAGAATGCTAGTTAGTGAGAAATCCAAAGTGATAGTTAAACCAACAACACATTTCAGAAATATTCATACATACTTATACAAAATAGTCCATACATGCATGTGTAAGCAAATAAATACATATATCATTTAGAGTAAACCAGATAGCATAGAATACAATACAACATATGCATGAAACATGCTAGCTCTGTTATATTAAGTGTAAGTTTGAGTCATACAATACATCCATGTCCAACCACTAGCTCCAATAGTGGACTGTTACAGCCACAACTGCTTCTTTCTACAAAGATATGTACTAGCTCTATGTAGTGGAGAAGCCAAGCCTCATTACAATACTGTCCAAGTTTTCGCTAAGGTATTCCTATCGAAGCTTGGTTGACCCTTGACATTCCCCTTTGTGACAATTCATCTACCCTCATGACTCTTGATCTACTCTATCACTGTTACATCCAACTATTGACACTTTAACTTCCACTTGACATGACGTTACTTTACAATGCACATGTGCTCATGTGAGGTGAAATGGCTTGAGAAAGCCATGCAAGACATCACTAGAACTTGGGTCATTGATGTGAGACCAACACTTTGAAATTTTTGTGATGGTGAAGGTGGTGAGTTGATGCCAAGCTTGGTCGTTTGTGATGGTGTGCATGCACCACATGGTGACATCTTACTGGAGAGAACTCTTGCCTCTGTTGCATCTAAGTGCATTGGTGTGGCTCCTTCATCCAAATCATCAACTAGCATGTGCATGGTCTTCTTGGTGCAACCGAACTGGCAACACAGTGATGCGTAGTGTCTGTGTTGATCTTCTAGTGTGTGTTGGTGGTCATGTGCATCAACTGTCAACTACATGCTCAACTGTAGTTGGACTTACTTATTGTCTTTGCCTTTGTGAGTGTACTGAATGGGTTGGATTGCATGAGTGCGCATAATGGCATGCATGTTGTTGAATCCCTTGCATGTGATCGACAACACTGCTCACCATGTTTGCTCCATGCCAGCTGTTGAGATGGATCTATAACTTGTATGGGCACAGTTTCATCCATGAGTGCATGTTGCACCTCCTCCTATTCATGTTCCTACTGCAACTCATTCGCCTTTTTGTGCAGCTCATGTTCTTCCTTGAGTTATAGCTTCAACACATGAAACTCCTTCTTTGTTCCATTCTCTGTCTTCGTGCGATCGCACCGTCAACTCATAATCAGAGTCTCCAACGTTTCTTTCATCATCAGTGGATTTTATTAAGCTTGCAACTTTGTTCCGCCTACATGTCGTCAACAACCCTCCTCTTGCATTCGTTGCATCCGCTATGCTGCCTTCAGCTGTTGTTCACGATGCTTCTCACTGTGATGTTGCTACCATCATATCTTGATGTCCCTTTCTACAAATAACTTGATGTCTTTGTGAGTAGGAAATCTCATAGACACTTGATCAACTGCATCCCCAAGTGTTCTCTTAATGGTGTCTTCAACTCTACTCTCCTAGAAACCATTGTACATGTACTACTGAGAGATAGATGAATGCCTGCGATACCTGGAGACATGCAACACTCATGGTAAGCAATTTGTCAATTGAAAACCAAAATGAACTTGAGAACTGACTTGCAACATACTTGGATGATTAATCATGAAGGTTAAGCAATTTTCACTGATAGGTCGAGAGACTCACTACCAAGAATGTGCAAGGCACAGTCTAGGCTATAGGAAGGCTAGCTGACTGCTGGAACTACGCAATGTATAGTCTTAGCTGGTAATGTATGCATGCTCAGTGACTGCATTGCACAATTTTCTCGACGAGCAATCACTATCCCTCAGAAATGCACAAAAAAGTCCTGGAGGATAGTGCCTAGTCAAAAATGTGCATTTCCTGAGAGGAAGACAGAGCCTTCCCTCTCAGGATTGTGCAATGTTGTCTTAGTGAGGCAAATTCTAGGCCAAGGATACCCAAACTCGTTGATGGGAAACTGAAAGTGAATGTGAATGTGAATGCATGGTATACTCAGTGTAAGCATAAGTGAATGATCGTACATGCAAAACAGTGAATGAAAAATTTAGAAAATGGAACAACACGCATGTGGGTGAGGCGAGTCACTGAATCAGCAACCATTCATGAAAAACAATTTCATGCATGTGAAAGCAATGAGATGTTAATGAAAACTGAAACAGTGCTAGTATAATCTAGTATGTACCAAAATGACAACAAGCGCTCACTGAAATCAAGCAGAAAACATTCATACGAAGCGAAACACAAAAAGCACCAGACATGCAATAGGAGATATGCAAAGTGAGATTACCCCAAAACAACTGAGGTGAATGTGCCGACAGCTCTTAGATGCGATGTGGGATGTCAAAGGTACAAGGTTGATGTGAGGAATTAGCTCTGTAGCATCTGGTTGATTAGTTTTGATGAACTTGAGGATGTGAATCGCATGCCACAATTCTAGGGAAAGTGACACTTGGTGGGAGGTTTCTGAAATGATCCTTTCATGTAACCTCCAACTGCCAAAAATAGGTCCCTGAAACGAAGGATCCCTTTACATGCTGTGTTCGGAGAAGTAACCCATGCATGTAAGTCTGTTTTGCTCTGTCCCGAAGGGAACCGGTCAAATCAACTGCACATGCAAGAGGCTACTCAACTGATCGAAGAAAATGCGCATTTCAGGCTGGGAGTTGGGCTAGCTACTCAAAAGATTTGTGCAATTTTTGGGAAGAGAAGCTGATTGCTACCCAGATTTGTGCAAATTACAAGTTGAGAAGCTTAGCTGGGAAGGATTGCCCAATTTTCTGGGTGAATTTTTCTTAGCAAAATTCCATAACTCTGGGGCCGAATAGGCTATCAGTCAGGATTGTGTAATTTCTGGAGGGAAGTCTAGTTTCCCTCCAAATTTTCACAAATTCTTGAAGGAGATGCTCACCCTACTACTGGACCAAGTCCAGATGAACAACCTATGAGAGGGAAGCATCAAGGTTTGATTGACAAGCTGTCTTTCTACAAGAAGATAACTGGATCTTGTGTACTTGACGAAGCAAGACATGCTGTTGCGAAGGTTAGTAGGGAGGCTCCAAAATGAAGCTAAGGAAAAATATTGAAGGGTTTTTGTAGCTGCTACAACATTTGGCGATACATTGGTAGAATTGCAACTCTCTGAATGAACCTTGTTTGTGAAAAGAAAGTCTAATACCTTTGGAAGTATTGTTCAGTTCTCAGCTCCTCATTGCTTCCACACTAGCTTGATTATAAGATGTAGCATTTGCCAAGCTCTTGGTTGATTGGCACACATTCCAAGCCAAGGCAACATAGTTGTTTTGATTGGGGTTAGGGGTATATTGGTGCATAAGTAGTATAGTCGTTAGAGTCTTAGTTTCATCTCTGGTGTTGCTCCGTTGCTAGCAGTCCTGGACAATACCCCAACGGAGTCACATAGGAACACAAGCATGGCTCTGCTGCCAGTGAGCCCAGTCAGTATGCTAGTGGAGCTACTTACATCACCTCTTTGCATAGGGAGCCTTTCTCTTCTTTTTCCTTATTCATTTTTTATTTTTTCAAACTTTTTTCACTTTTTCATTTTTTCATTTTTCATCTTGATAACAGTGCATAGCACTTCTTCATTTCAAAGGTGGAAGAAGGATCTTGATCTATTGACAAAAGAAGAGGTTGTTCTTGGAGAGTCCAAGAAGTAGTTTATTATACCTTTGATGTTCCTGTTAAGGTTTTCCCCCTCACCTTACTCTACTTTACTGAGCTGACAAGGATTAACCCAAAAAAAACCAACTACAGTAGGTGATACTAGTGAGGCACAAGTGTTGCGTTTTCACAAATGTTCACTTTGAACAATACATATTTTCCATTGATGTATCATGGACTAAAGACAACAAGTTCTTAATTAAGAGAGAAGACAACAGATAACCAAATGTTGATAGTTGTACAAATCCTCTCGTACTTTACCCATCTTATTTTAAGAGTCATACATGGTTTCATGCGAAACTAACTTACGAACAAAACAAGTAAACAAACAACAAAGAAAAGTAGAAATAGAAGCAAAAGTGAAAGAAAAGGGTGTAATAAAACAAGAAAGAAAGTGAACAAACCAACAAAGCAAGTAAGCAAACAAGCATGCAAGAAAATAGATTGAAAGAAAACGCTACTCCTACTCCTAAGCTAATGATGCATGGGCCATCTCACATGAATTGATACCTCCAATGCAGCCTCCAGTGCATTGGTTGATCAATGTTTGTGAAGGCATGGTTCACAAACAAGATAGCTATGTGAACCAACAAACAAGAAATATAAAAGAGTGAAGACAAACACACTCCGAGTTTACAAGCGACCACATAACAGAGTTGAGTGAAATCACATGACATGCACTCTATGGAACTACCATGGTGCTATGCTACACTATATGTAGATGTTGAGTGTGTGCATTCCCTTTACTATGACATGAAAGCAAACGTGAGAAAGGTAGACCACTTATGTTATGCATGTGTGATTGCTGTGTAAGATTCCTCTAATGCATGAGCGATGGGATCATGTAGTTCAAGTGGAGGATGTGAAATCTAGGTGTTTGGTTGATCTTCAATGCAAAGTATAGAGTGATGAGGAGACTTGAGTGTTTCAACAATTTCCTGATCGGAAGTGAAACCAACCTCAGGACAGTGAGGGCCTGACATAACCATCACTCGGGTTGAAGTTTTGTTACAATCTGCAGGGTTTCGACTTCATTGACAGATATATCATTGTAGACTAGCATCTTAGATAGATTAGCAATGATTGAATCAACATTGTGATCAGATGAAGAAGTAGAGAGATCATAAAAATTAGGATATTTATTAGCATCCTCATGATTTCATGAATCAGACAAAGGGGTAGATTAGAAGCAAATATGTTCACCTTCTATGTTTTCAGAAATGATAGATGATAGATTTCACATATTTCCAGAGGAAGATGTGTCCTCTCCACATTATGATGATAGAATGACATCCAATGTGTCTTGTGAATGACCAAAAGTAGAAACATCTCGAAATGGGTTTTCACAGGGGAAATCAACAGTGACAACATCACAAGGGATGTCAGGATGAAGTGGATGAGGTGCAACTGGAAGGAAGTCATCCTTCACCGTGGGTTCTTCTTTAGATTCTCGCACACACTCATCATGAAAGATGGCACAGGTTGGCTGCATAACACCAACTATGTCGACAACTTGATCCTCGTTCACAATAGGTGAGGAATTCGGAATGGAAGAACACACAACAGTACAATATGAAGGATGAACAGAACGTGAGGATGGAGGTCGAGGGAACACATCCACATGACAACCAACAATCTTTGCAAGCCAAATCTTTGTAGATATCAAGAGCAGCTGGGGTGGGAGGATGTCACAGTTCAACAGAGGTATTTGCATTATCTCCCACATCACTCCACGATGGTGGAGTTGTTTGATGAGGTGAAGGTGGATAGTCTCTTGTGACAGCAACTGTGTCTGCTCATGATTATGTAGTTCCATCATCGGAGTATGAGCAAGATTCGAGTGATTTCAAGAATTGAGGATTTTTAGATATGTAAAGAAGATACTCAAATCTCCCGTCAAGAAATTCCCAATCAATATCATCTTTGGGGAATCAGTATGCAAGATTACAAAAGAGTGCATGAAATGGTTCAATGGATTGATCAGGTGATTTTCATTATTTCATAATTTCTTTGTTGAGTGCTTTGCGGTCAAAGTGATTGAAATCACGGTCTATCTTTGCGACCAGATGAGTAAGAGAATGAATAGATTTTTCGAGCAGTGTGGCACACCAGTGCATTGGGTGTCCTCGAAGTGTGTAGGTGAACAACATGTAGCTTATGTATTCTTCAAGAATTCATGTCTTTCGCATGAGCCTACAATGTTTACCACGTGCCAAACCAAGGCTGCATGTCCTCCACCATCATATGTTTTATGAGAAAAGTTATCCAAGAGCTTTTCACAGATAATGAAGTCGTTTCAACAAGAAATGCACTCTAGAAGAGCAACTCGATAGTTAGTCATGATATATATGTAGAGATTCGAAATAGATGTGAGGAATCTTCTTGTCATCTCGGTCTCCTTCTAGCACCAAAATGTTGATGGTGCTGGACCCGCAAACATGTAAGGGAATATCAATGGTAAGCAGTCCCAATTAGACCTCAGATTGTTTGGTGTAGGAGTCGTAGTAGTGGGTCGTACAGTAATGCCCTGACCATGATTTTGCATAGAGGCAAGTAAGATGTCTCTGTTGGTAGCAAGGGTGTGACAGTTGTAGCAAGCCAAGTAAGGTGCATGAGAGGTTCTAACACATTGAGGGTGAGGTGAGTGCACCCCTTGGAAACCTGTAATAGTAGGTGACTTAGAAGGGAACACACGAGCGAAGATGCATGACAAGTTAGAAAGCAAGTTACCAAGCAATCCAAAGTGATGGTTAAACAAAGAGCACATTTCAGAAAGATTCATACATACTTATATAGAATAGTCCGTACATGCATGCGTAAGCAAACAAATACATATATCATTTAGAGTACACTAGATAGCATAGAACACAATAAAACATATGCTGAAATGTGTTGGCTCTATTATATTAAGTGTATGTTCAAGTCATACAATACATCCATGTGCAGCCACAAGTTCCAATAGTGGAACGTTACAGGCATAGCTGCTTGCTCCTCCAAAGAGATGTACTAGCTCTGTGCAGTGGAGAAGCCAACAGTCATTATTCCTATCGAAGCATGGCTGACCAAAATCCTTTACAATGATTTATGAGGTTCTATTTATAGAAAAGGGTGGTGTGACCCTTGACATTCACCTTTGTGACAACTCATCTACCCTCATGACTCTTCATCTACTCTATGACTGTTACATCCAACTATTGACACTTGAAATTACACATGACACAACGTTACATTATGTTATGAAACCAGCTCAAGAAAATATAGAAAAGATAGATCAACGCCTTATAATTCAGCCTCTTCGAGGGGGAAACCTCCTTTACATTACATAAATGAACAATTCTTGAATGATACAAATGAAAAGACCCCCTTTCTATATATAGGAGTCTAAGGGGTCATAACATAATCAAAGCCGACATAACAATAATAATGTAAGGGCACAACAATAATAATAGTGGGCTTCTATGGGGCACAATAGTAACAATATGAGCACTACATGGGTACATCAATATAATAAGTGGGTTGTACTAATAACAATAAGGGGTTACACTAGTACTATAATGGCATAACATGCCCCTCTCCTTCAAAAAGCGTTGTCCTCAACGCTTGAGTAGTTCTTGATGCTTCTGTATAAAATTCTTGTCCTCTCATGTGGAATCTTCAGCTGGTAAGTTCTTCCACTTGATTAGATACTCTAAAATTGATTGATTTCGTAGCTGTCGGGTTCTTGTTTCTGTGACTACTCTAGGTTCCAATATGATTTTTCCTTCCTTCAATTTCTGGCAATATTGTTTGAATTGGGATCTTTTGCAACTTTTGAATAAGTGGCCATACTTCTTTGTCCTTCCATTCATCCCTTGCTTCATTTATCCAATTTGGTTGGATAATAGAAATAGCACAAAACGATGCTTGCACATCCTCATCCTTGAAGAGTCTTCCCATTTGGTATGGTCGCCATTTTTTAAGTGCATGTAGTATTGCCAACATTTCCTTCTCATAAATAGCTTACTTGAGATGTAGCAGTAAAAATACCTAGTCACCTACATCAAAACATTTTTCACTACGATGTTGATCTACCTATTGTTTCGTTTGATTTTGCACCAAAGTGGCGTTATCCTTTAAAAGTTCGACAACTTGCTTTTGATGATCGATGTGATCTTTCACTGATTGAACCTTTTTCTTCTTGATATGTCCTTCTATCTCTAGAGTTTGAGGAGTGGTGATTTCTTCCAATCCTTTACAAGATATGGTTGGATTCATTTCTTGACGCTTGATGTGATCTTTCACTTCTTGAATATTTTTCTTCTTGATATGTCCTTCTATCTTGATAGTTTGAGGAGTGGTAATTTCGATCAATGAATTACAAGATATGGTTGGATTCATTTCTTCTTTCTCGATGTGATCTTTCACTTGCACCTTTTTCTTCTTGATATGTCCTTCTATCTTGAGAGTATGAGGAGTGGTAATTCTTGCCAATGCTTTAAAAGATATGGTCTGATTCATTTCTTCTTTCTCTGGGTGGGGTCCTAGCATATATCCTCTTCTTTTGATGTTTCTTAATCCTTTTCTTCCTCCTCTTCATATTCTATGTAAAATAGTTTCTTCTCAGCACACTTATGACCATTAGTGCATTTGCTCTCACAATTGTAACAAAGCCCTTTTTCTCTTTTTTCTTCCAATTGTTGTGGTGTCACCCTTGTAGGTTTTCGAAGGCTAGGAGAAACAAAACTTCTGTCTTTATAGTTGTTAGCAGTATGCTTCCTGGTTTCCATAATTCTTCTTTCCACGATGTCACAAAGCCCTTTTACTCTTTCCAATTGTTGTGGTGTTGCTCCAAAGAAGGTGTTGCTCTTTATATCCTCATAATGTGCTATCATTTCCTTCGTGAAATTGAGCCCTTCATACCATAAAAATTGATCCGGTTCTAAATATGAGGATGCAATACATACCTTTTGTAACAGTGGTACACCATATAGATCAAAATATTGCTCCATCTGAAGTATCCAATTTACCAAATCCTTGACGTCAAACTTCCTCATCTTGCTTTTTCTTGATTTTATGAGCTCGATTTTGAAATGACTGTAACTCCGTACCTTCAGATCTTTAAGTTCTGAAATTGCGACCTGTAGTAGCCCTCTGCGTCCTCTTTCCAATGCCACCAGTCTGATCCAAATTGGAAGATCCAAGAAAGAGTTATGCACAATCTCCCAAGATGACATGATTATAGACCTTTCGAGAAGACCGAACTTTTATGAAGTGCCGCATGTCACTGTTTCAACCTTTCACACTAAAAAATATATAGAAGAAACTACAGTCTATCCTCTTTCTGTACCTTCTTACAAAAGCTTAATCCAATTATCAGAGAGAAAGTTATGACGATTTTCCCCAGGTCACTTGTTTGGAATGTAATTCAGGAGTCTGAAAAAAGACCAACTTCCTGAGATCATATCTCCACAAATATAGTGCGAAAAGCTCTAAAATTTGGACACGGGATTCAACGCGATTTCTTATGAAATGGGCGTTTTTTTAGCTTCTAAAAGGTCGCAAAAAAAACGTTATAGCGAAAATGCCACGATTACCTGTTTGGAGCAACAAAACCCTAGAATCCATAGCTCTGATACCAAATGTTATGAAACCAACACAAGAAAAGATAGAAAAGATAGATCAACGCCTTATAATTCAGCCTCTTCGAGGGGGTAACCTCCTTTACATTACATAAATGAACATTTCTTGGATGATACAAATGAGAAGACCTCCTTTCTATATATAGGAGTCTAAGGGGTCATAACATAATCAGAGCCAACATAACAATAATAATGTAAGGGCACAATAATAACAATAATCGGCTTCTATGGGGCACAATAGTAACAATATGGGCACTACATGGGTACATCAATATAATAAGTGGGTTGTACTAATAACAATAAGGGGTTACACAAGTAGTATAGGGGCCTAACACATTACAATGCACATGTGCTCATGCGAGACGAAATGGCTTCAGCAAGCCATGCAAGGCATCATTGACACTCGGTTCATTAAGGTGAGACCAGCTCTTTGACATGCTTTTGATGATGAAGGTGGTGCACTGATGCCAAGCTTGTTCGTCTATGATTGTGTGCATGCACCCCATGGTGACTTCTTGTTGAAGCAAACTCTTGCCTCCATTGCATCCTGGTGCATTGGTGTGGTTGCTTCATCCAACTTGTCTTCTAGCATGCACATGCTATTCTTGGTGCAACTGAACTGGCAACACATTGATGCATAGTATCTGTGTTCATCTTCTAGTGTGTGTTGGTGGTCATGCGCATCAACTATCAACTACATGTTTAGCTCCAGTTGGACTTTATTCTTGTCTTATTCTTGGTGAATGCGTTGAAAAGGTTGGATTGCATGTGTGCAAACAATGACATGCATGCTGTTGAATTTCTTGCATGCGGTAAAAAACACTGCTCACTATGTCTACTAAATGCCAGCTACTGGGATGGATCTATAACTTGTATGAGCACAGTTTCATCCATGAGTGCATGTTGTGCCTCATGTTTTTCATGTTCTTACTACAACTCATTCACTTGTCTATGCAACTCATGTTCTTCCTTGAGTTGTTGCTTCAACACATGAAACTCCTTCTTTGTTCCATTCTTTGTCTTTGCGTGACCGCGTTGTCACCCCATGAGTTACTTTCATTATCAGTGGATTTGCTTGAGCTTGCATCTTTGTTCCGCCTCCATGTTGTTAACAACCTTCCTCTTGCATTCATTGCATCCGGTATGCCACCTTCAGCAACTGTTCATGATGCTAATCGTTGTGATACTATTGTCATCATATCTTGATGTCCTTGTCTATGAACAACTTAATGTCTTCATGAGTAGGCAAGCTCATAGAAAATTGATTGTCTGCATCCTGATGTGTGATTTGAACGGTGTGTTCGACTCTTCTCTGCTAGAAACCATTGTTCCTATGTTGCTGAGACACAGATGAACACCTACGATACCTGGAGACATGGAAAAAATAATGACAGACAATCTATTAGTCAAAACCCAAAATGAACTTGAGAACAAACTTGCAACATACCTAGGTGACTGATCATGAAGGTCACACAATTTCTGCCGAGAGGTTGGGAGTTTGACTACCAAGACTATGCAAGGCACAGTCTGGGCTGTTGGAAGGCTAACTGACTACTGGAACTACACAATACACAGTCTCAACTGGAAATGGCTATAGGCTTAGTGATTGCGTTGTGTAATTTTATGGGCCAGTAGTCACTATCCCTCAGAAATGTGTAAAATAGTCATGAAGGATAGTTCTTGGGAAAAAATGCACATTTCCTAAGAGGAAGACAGAGCCTTCCCTCTCAGGATTTCATGATGTTGTCTTGGTGAGGCAAAGTCTGAGCCAAGGCTGCCCAGACTCATTGACGAGTAACTGGAAATGAATGTGAATGTGAATGCATGTTGATACTAAGTGTAGCCATAAGTGAATGATCGTACATGAAAACCATGATTGACAAATTCAAAAAACAGAACAACACGCATGTGGGTGAGGCGAGATGCCAAATTGGCGACCGTTCATGAAAAATAGTTTCATGCGTGCGACAGTAGTGAGATGTTAATGAAAAATGAAACGGTGTTAGTATAAGCTAGTGTGTATCAAAATGACAGCAAGTGCTCATGAAAATCAAGGAGACAACGTTCATACAAAATGAAACACAAAAAGCACAATACATGCAACACAAGACATGGAAAGAGGGCTTACCCCAAAAGCTCTGAGTTGAATGTGCCGACAACTCTTAGATCCAATGTGGGATGTTAGAGCTACAAGGTTGACACGACGAATGAGCAATGTAGTGTCCAGTTGATGAGTTTTGATAAAATCGAGGTTGTGACGCGCATGCCACAAATCTAGGGAACACGACACTTGGTGGGAGGTTTCTCAACTGATCCTTGCATGTAACCTCCAACTGCCAAAAATAGGTCTGTCAAACGAGGGATGCCTTTGCATGTTGCCTTGGGAGAAGAAGCCCATGCATGAAAGTTTTTTTTGTTCGGTCCTGGAGGGAATCGGTCAACTTAACTTCAAATGTAAGAGGCTGCTCAATCGCTGGGAGAAAATGCACATTTCTAGCTGGGAGCTAGGTTGGCTACTTCGAAGATTTAAACAACTTTTGGGAAAAGTAGCTGACTGCTCCCCAGATTTCTGCAAATCCTATGCTCAGCAACCAAGCTGGGAAGGATTGTGCAATTTTCTGGGTGAAGCTTGCTCAATAGAATTGCGCAATTCTGGGGCTCAGCAGGTTGCCAATCAGGATTGTGAAATTTCTAGAGGGAAGGCTGGTTTCCCTCCAAATTTGCACAAATTCTTGAAAGAGATGCTCAGCGTGCTGCTAGACCAAGTTCAGATGAACATCCTGTGAGGGGGGAGCATCAATATTTGATCAACAGGTTGTCTTTCTACAAGCAAATCGCTAGAGCTTGTGTACTTGAGGAAGCAACACATGCTGCTCCGAAGGTTGGTAATGAGGCTCCAAAACGAAGCTAAGGAAAAATTTTGGAGGGTGGTTGTAGTCGCTACAACAAATTCCATGGGTTTATAACTTAATCCCAGGGTTTATAATATTAATAATCCCTAGGGTTTATTAATCTCTTGAGTTTAAAATATAAATTCCTAGGGTTTACTAATCCATTGGGGATTTTTAATATTGATCCCTTAGGTTTGTTTATCCTTTAGGTTTATAATATTCAATCCATTCAATTTACAATATTAATAATTCCTTGCATTTATAATATAATCCCTTGGGTTTAATAATCACTTTAGTTTAAAATATTAAGTCATAGGTTTTATCAATCCCTTGGGATTTTAATATTTATCCCTTGGCTTTATTGATCCCTTAGATTTATAATATTTATTTGTTGGACTTACTAATCCATTGGGTTTATAATATCTGTAATCCCATGAGTTTATTTATCCTTTGGGTTTAAAATGTTAATTCCTAAGGTTTATTAATCTCATGTGTTTTTAATATTTATTCCTTGGGTTTGTTGATCCTTTATGTTTATAATATTTATTGTTTGTCTTTATTAACTGATTGGGCTTATAATATTGAACTCTTAGGTTTATAATATTAATAATCATGTGTGTTTATCAATCCTTTGGGTTTAAAATATTAATTCTTAGATTTTATTAACCGTTTATGTTTTTAATATTGATCCCTTGGGTTTATTGATCCCTTAGGTTTATAATATTTATTCCTTGGTTTTGTTAATCCCTTAGGTTTATAATATTAAATTCTTGGGTTTATTAGTCCATTAGGTGTATATTATTAATAGTTCCTTCAGTTTAAAATTTAATCCCTTCGGTTTTAATATTTATAATCGCTTGGGTTTATTAATCCCTACAGTTTAAAATATTAATTGATAGGGTTTATTAATCCCTACAGTTTAAAATATTAATTGATAGGGTTTATTAATCCCTTGGGTTTAAAATGTTAATTCGTATGGTTTACTCATGTGATGTATTTGTAATATTGGTTCCTTATCTTTTTTTGATCCTTTGTGTTTATAATATGTATTCCTTGGGTTTATAATATTAAACTCTTGTGTTTATTAGTTGCTTCGGTTTACAGTATTAATAGTCAAGTGTGTTTATTATTCTCTTGGGTTTAATTAATTCTTAGGGTTCATTAATCCTTTTATTTTTAAAATTGATCTGTTGGGTTTGTTGATCCCTTTGGTTTACAATTTCAGTATCTTGTGTTTACTAATTATTTGGGTTTATTTGCACCTTGAGTTTACAATATTGATAATTGGTTCGGTTTATAATTTAATCCCTTGGGTTTATTGATTATTTTCGTTTAAAATATTAATTCCTAGGGTTTATTAATCCTTTCTATTTGTAATATTAGTCTCTTGGATTTTCTTGATCATTTGAGTTTATAATATCGATAATGCCCTAAGTTGATTATAGTATTATTATTTGTAAGTAATAGTATAATTTATTTTAGTTTAGTATATTGTGTGTATATAGTTAATATTATTAATGTATTCCAAGTAAATATATAAATATATTGATAATTATATTCATGAATATATAATAATTATTGACTATAATATAATGGTGAAATAAATACATATCATTAATAATAACTAAATCTTATTATTATGTTATATATGAATTATATTTTTTAAATATAACTATTAAAATATTAGCAACATTTTAAGTAATAACTAATATTATATTAATATAGAAATAATATTATATAATAATATAATTATATAAATATAAATTAATATGGCTATTATTATTTATATAGTTATTAATAAGCATATTAAAGTTCAACAAAATAGGCATAAAAATTATTAATGTGATGGATGGTGCATATGAGCCTATCGGCATATATCAGCCATATTGGTAAATGTGGTTGTAGATGTATTTTATATGCGCCTATTCACTTATATCAATAAAATTGGTAAATGTGGTTGTACTAGTTTAATATAAATACATTTTTAAAACTTTATATGAGTTTAATTATAGTTATGGGTAAAATGTAATTTCTTTATATAATAATAATAATATAGCACTTAAAATATATTAAAATGAATGTAAATTTCTACTTATTTTATTGATAAAATGCTATGAAATACATACATAACAAAAACAATAAAAAGTTAAATACGCTGCTAATAAAAAGTACTCAGTCTATATTTCATCTTTTACAAATATAAAATCATGGACATACACATAAAAGACATTCATGTATATGAAATTTGATATTTTAAAGAAAAATCTACTGAAAACTGAAATTGTCGCTGTTGTGGTACATGAGTAAATCTATCAATTAGATCTTTATCGTACATTGTGAAGTAGATTTTTATTGTAGGTTGTGGCTCTTGTTGTACACGACTAAATAGAGAGTATATTTTTATTGTAGGTAGGTTACGACTCTTGTGGTACACCAGTAAATCAATCAAGTAGATTTTTATTGCAGGTTCCGGAATTTGTTTACACGCTGAAGGAAATGGATTAAATGAAATTTGAGGATAACTACAAATTCCCCATTCCACAATACATTAGATAATTAAAAACTAATGTGCATTTATTTTGCAACTGATATAATAAATACAAGTTCATAAAATTATGTTTTACTACAAATGCCCATACTAAACTTTAATACTTTGACGTATCATGATTTAGTTATAATTTAGTTATAGGTTTTTACAATGAGTTACTCTGCAACTCCTGGTAAACTGTAAATTTCAATAAGAATTATTTTTTTACTTGGCGAAAGAGCTACAACCTCCATATTTTATCCCAATGTATTTTTGTGGGTTTTAAATTATTACCTAAAGTTGCAAATATCCCTATTGTAATTGTCGTGAAACTCCTAACAGTTACGAAATGGAAATATTACCATTTAGTATATATAAAAATATATATAATCGTTCTGATCAAGAACTAGTTAAAATTAGACGAATTCTTGCTAATTCCTGAAAATTTCCGTTCATTCTTTATTTCACCATGGATTGGAGGCTCGCGGAGCTAGATAAAGTAACACACGGTTGAAGTTTTTGGCGGCATACTATGGACTGTACATTGTTGTAGAGATTAGTTATGACGCCCAGGATGATTACTGTGGTTCGAGTATGTGTTTTAACTCCATCGAATGTTCCTCTATCATGTGTGGCTAATGTTATGGAACAAAGCATGCATATGATATTCAAAGGTTTTTCAAGATAGAGGTCTAAAGTGCGGTGAATAAATGAAGTGATTGCAAGGCACGATGTCTTCACACATGATTGTAAAGAAGTTATTTCTCTGTGTTGAAGGTGATAGGTGGCAAGTAGTCTTCCCTGTCAAAGATAAATAACTTGCTCACTTTGTTTTGAAGGAAAAATATATGTACATTTATTTGGGTATCTTTTGAAATATTTCCTAGAAAAGATATAATATATATACATAATTGTATGCAGTGAGAAATGTGAAAAAATATGTGTTTATTTATTTGTCTCTTGAAAAGATAAGTTACTACATTATTTTCCCAAAAATAAAGTTTATATATAGTATTCATATAGAGGATTTACTACAATATTTTTCTAAAAAGAGAGTTTATATATATTACGCATATAGAGGACTTTAATGATGTTATGTTTTTGGGAAAATAATGTGTGAGACATTTGCACATAAAAGCTAAGTAAATATGTAGTTTCTCTTAGAAAGATTACATGTGAATCTTGTGTGTTAAAAGCTGAGTAGCTTTTTCATTTTCTTGGAATAAATTAATTAAATTCTTTCTAAGTAGCCGAAATATCCTTTTGAGAAAAGATGCATGAGACATATAAAGTTCTTGAGGAGATAGTATGAAAAGTGGCTAGGTTTTCTTTGAATAAAATAAGTGATTTGTTTAATAAAATATTCTTGAAAAGGAATATATCCTTAAATGCATTGTGATAATAGTTATTTTTAGAAGTTTCTTGTGAAATGAATATGCATTGCATGCATGATAGAAATAAATAATGAGCTAGATTCTTTTGTAAGAATATAATATTATCTTTAGTTTCTTGAAGGGAACATGTGCTTCTAGGCACATAGATAATCATCACTAATTTTTTTGAACAAAATTTTATTATATATATTATATATATATATAATATTATTATATATATATATATTTATATATATAATTATTATTATATATAAATAGTCATTAACATAGTTTTCTTTTGAGAAAAAGAGTTCATAGTTTCATGTAGAAAAAGAATGGCTTTTATGCTAGATCTCTTGAAACATAAAAATATTGTTTTCATGAAAGATACATATGAATCTTCTTCATACAAGAAAAAGAATGCATGTTTTTTTTCTGGAAAAGATTATGTGCATTGAAGTAAAGGTCATTGTGTTAGGAAAAACAGATGTTGCATACACAAAAGCGTAGCCATTGTGACATAGAAAATATATTTTTGTATGTAGATAGAGAAAGTTATTATGTTAAATTTCTTGAAAAGATTGTATGGCTAAATGAACTGTGTCAATTTCTTGATTTTGGTGCATAAAAGGTGAAGATAACCTTGCTATCGTTGACTGGTTTGTATGCATAAATATAGTTATCTATGATAATTTCTTGAAATGGAAATATGAGAAAACTTACATATGGGAAGATAGATAAATTAGTTTATGTTAACTTCCTTTTGAGAAATAAGTATGGAATTATTTACATGAAAATAATACGTAATGATGGTAGAATTCTAGAGAAGGAAATATGTGTTACATACATTAAAGAAGGGATGTTATGATAAGCTCTTGCATGCACAAGAATAGTCATTGTGTTATAGGGACATGTTCTTTTTATGGATAGAATCAATATTGACCTATATTTCCTTAGAAAAGAATTATATGTGATTACTTTTAAGCGATCATAACTATTGTCTTAGTTTCTTGTAGAATAACATGTATATCCATGCAAGATTTGTGTTAGCTTTCATTGGAAAGAATATGCATTCACATGCGGAAAGTGAGAACATGTTGTGTTCGATATTTTACATATTTGCATGCATCAAAGGAAATAACTAAAGGGCTATTTACTTTTATAAATTTTATGTAATTCGCATGTAAAAGGATATAATTGATGCATTATTTCTTTTAAAGGAATCATTGGCAAGTTGTAGTGATTTGTCTTGAAGGAAAGTGTCCATATGTGAGGGGAAATATTAGTTAATATGGTACTGTTATAAACATTCAATAATGGTTATACACTTATAACTAATGCATATGCAGTTTTGTTAAAGGAAGCATGTTGCAATAGTTGATTGACATTTCATGTATGCCATGACTAGTTGTTTAAGAATCACTGTTAAGGATTGATTATTGATTTATTAATAATTTATGTGTTAATGATATGAATGTATACTCATGACAACAATGGTAGGAAATGATGGTGACTTGTGCAAATGATAGTTTATGTTTCAAATATTGTGTCCGATAAAACAACGAATGGTCCATGTAGATGAGTGGGAGTTGTAGGATGGTTCATTGAGGGCACATAGATATTGAATATTTATGGGTAAATAATATCATGATGATTGTAGCTAGATATGTTCTATTTAATGATATTTCTCTATAATAATTTATGATAATGATTAGGGTTTGAACTCCCTTATAAGCAATTGAGTGATGGGTGAACACCCTCACAAGCGTTTAATAATAAAAGTAAACGTTTGTTGGTTTTCACCCTATGGAGTTTCTAGCGTATATCGATGTTCAATGATGTGATTGATTATTGTGTCAGTTGATGATGTTGATCCTTTCATGATGTGATGTTCGTAATTTCAAGTATCTGGTTAATTAATATGGTTAAGGGAATCATGAAATGGATGTAAAGTTCATCATACATTTTATCTTAATATACTACAATAGTGGTTGTTAATTGTTATGCAACTTAGTATTCCTCTATTAAAAGTTTATATAATGATGAACATTTTGTTTAATGGTTAATGAGGAGTTGGAATAGTGATTTAGGTAATTGCTTGTGGGTAATTTCTGTAAAAAATTTCTAACTCCATGCTTCTTCATGTGAGGTCATTGGGGATGTTACAAAAGTATATTATATTGATATGTTTGTGGAAATTTCACACCCCATTTTTATCATGCAATCACTGTGTTTTTACTCTGTTCTATTGTGCATAAAATTTGGTTTTTTTATTTTTTAACACTATTTATTGTGCAAGTGAGTTCAGTGATTTAATCTCTGTGACTCTTTTCCAAAAGAGATCACTCTGCCTCAACAACAAGGAGTAACAAAGTAGAATCTTATAGCAAGGAATTAACAACCGTTAAAGGTGTTTTGAAGGCAATGGATTTTGGAGCATATTTACCAATGAAGAGAGTTTCTTTTTTACAACCGACATAGATCCATCTTAAGTATAGATCTAACATGAGCCGAGAGGGATAAAATTCCTTTACGTACAAAATTTTTTAGAGTGAAAAATACAATGTGTATTTTTCATTGTTTAAATTGTAATTTTTAACACTACATTGAATATATATATGAAAAACAATTAACCATATAAACTTAATTGTTTTCCTATATATAGATATATATGAAGTTGATATCGACATAAATTACTTAACATAGATCTTCAAGTAGTTTATTTCAATCTCTTGTTGAAATATTTTTAAAAGTATAAGATTTAAACATTTGATTCACACATTTCTTTTTACTTATAATTATTTCATAGCATATTCACTTTTTCTTTAACTATAGCTTACATTATTTTTCTATTTAGAGCATAATTTTTAAATTTTATTTTTATTCTAAAGGGGCACGGACAGACGGTCAAATTTACACATCCCCTCATACTAGGTTGTAGAATGATCCTCTCAACTCAATTAGAAATTAAAATCAATCAAAAGCTTGACAAATCTTCAAATACCTCAATTTGATGTGAAAAAGTATGATTATTGGGCTATCACAATGAATATTTTGGTTTCTGCTCAAGATATTTGGGATTTGGTGGAAAATGGGTTCTATGAACCAACAAATGCATGAAGAAGGATTCAGAAGTCGTCTTCTACATTTTTCAAGAAGTTCATGAAATTATTTTCAATTGTAGTAGCAACAAAGTCCAAGAAAGCACAACATACCCTCCAGACAACCTACCAACGCATGGCAAAACTGAAGATAGAAAAACTACAAATACTAAGAAGAGATTTTGGGAGAATTTGTATGAAAGAGTCTAAGAATGTAAACTCATTGTTTACGTAAGTAATTGGTCTAGTTACTCAAATCAGGTCTCATGGTGAGACACTTGAAGAAAGGAGAATAGTTGAGAAAATTTTGAGAAGTTTGCCAGCAATATTTGATGCCATTGTTGTGGCCGTACAAGAGACAAGGGATCTCTCATAATTTTCAGTGGATGAGCTTCATGCATCACTGGTTTCCCATTAACATAGATTTAATAGAGCAACAAACTCCTCATTCGAGAATGCCTTCAAGATACAAGTTTCATTTGGTCACGGTAGAGGCACACATAGATCAAATTCTAGAGGAAGAGGAGGAACCCCACACAGAGGAGGAAGAGGTAGCCCTTCAAGCTCAAGTAGAAGGGGTAGTAATCAAAATCAAAGTCGAGGCCCAAGCCAGAATCAAGCACAATATCATAGGTATGACAAATTTCAAGTCCAATGTCATTATTATAGGAAGTATGGTCATTATGCAAATGAATGTAGAAAGAAGTAGCGTGATATAAGTAAAAAACCAAGAGAAAATTTCCCAAAGGAAAATCAGAACCAAGGTAGCATGCTTTTAGCTTGTAATGTAGCAAATGAAAAACAAAGGGATGTATGGTTTCTAAATTCATGGTGCAACAACCACATGACAGGGAACATATAAATGTTTACCTATCTAGATGGAAGTGTGAAATTTGAAGTGACATTGGGGAATGATAATAAAGTCTCTGTCATGGGCAAAGGAAGAGTTAATATTTTCACAAACAAGGGGAAGAATAAGTACATTTTAGATGTCTATTTTTTCCCTAGTTTGAAGCATAACCTCATAAGAGTTGGAAAACTCATCCAAAAAGGCGATAATGTATTTTTTAGAAATGGAGAGTGCACAATATTGGATAAGTCTCCAAACAAACAACTAATTGAAAAAGTTCATATGACAAGCAATAGAATGTTTTCCCTAAAGATAAAACTAGATTTGAAGAAACAAGGTGTGCAAGCACAACTATCAATGAATTCACAAGAGGATGAAAGTAAAGTTGCAGTAGTCACACAACTAAAATTTCAAGCAGATGTCAAGTATGAAAATTGGTTATGGAATTTGACGTTTGGGCATCTTAATTTTATACGTTTGAATTTGTTGCATAGGGAAGGCATGGTGAAGGGATTGTCACTCATAGAAAAACTAGACAACTTATGTGAAGGATGTATCTTGGGCAAACAACATAGAGAACCATTTCCAATAGGAAATTCAATAAGGGAAAATCCACCTTTCGATATTTTCCATTCAAACTTATGTGGACAAATGAATACAACATCAATTAGTAGTAGAAATTACTTTTTAACATTCATAGATGACTATACAAGGAAGAGATGGGTCTACTTATTATGGAAAAAAAGTGAAGTGTTTAAGTGCTTTCGCCAATACAAAGCTCTTGTGGAGAAGTAAAGTGGACACTATTAAAAGTTTTGAGAACTCAAAGAGGTGGAGAATACAACTCAAATGACTTCCTTCATTTTTGTAGGGAACATGGAATTCACAAGAAATTTATAGCAAGGTATACACTTCAACAAAATAGTGTCACAGAAAGAAAAAATAGGACCATTACGCAAATGGAAAGGAGTATGTTGAAATCGACACGTTTGCGAAATGGCTATTGGGTTGAACCTCTCGCTTGCGCAACATATATCATTAATAGCTGTCCAACCAAAAGTGTCAAGGATATGGTTCATGAACAGGCATGGAGTGGAAGAAAGCATAATGTCACTCACATGATAATGTTTCGATGTGTGGCTTATGCACATGTCCCAAACGAATTAAGGAAGAAGTTAGACAACAAGCAGGAGAAATGCATATTTTTTGGATATAGTGATGAATCCAAGGCATAGAAGCATTACAATCCATTAACCAAGAAGGTCATAATCAACAGAGATGTGCAATTCATAGAAGAGGAACCATGGGATGGAAGTTCTGAAAAGACAAAGAGGAATTGACTATGACAAATAATTCCTTAATGATGACTCCTTCTACTATTATTCAAGCTTAGCAATGTAGTCAACAAGTAACACCATCAACAAATAATATGACAATTTCGTGTACTCGTGCAAGTACCACACCAAGCACACCGCAAAGAACCGCAATGTCATCTACTTCGGACATAGCATCAAGTGACATGTCAATCCCATCTTCCGCAAGCATAAGAAGATAAATATTCAAAATTTTAAGTGAAATTTATGAGCAAAATGAATTTGATAGTAGTGCAGGCCTGAACTCCTTATTTGCATTTCCTTGTCATGCAGACGACCCAATCCATTTTGAGGATGTAGTGAAATAGGAAAAATGTATTGCAACAATGGATGAAGAAACAAAAAAAATTGAAAAGAATGATAAATGGGAGTTAGTGGGCCTTTCACAAGGAAAAGAAGTCATCCAAGTGAAATGGGTCTATATGACCGAAAGCAATGTTTAAGGAAAGATTGAAAGATGTACATCAAGCCTAGTTGTCAAAGGATACAAGAAACCACATGGAAGAGATTATGCGGAGACATTCAGGTCAATTTTGAGGATGGAGACATTGGATACAATGTTCTCAATTTCGGTGTAACATAAATGAAAAGTATATCAAATGGATGTAAAGTCAACATACTTGAATAGAGCGCTGAAAGAGGAATTATATATTGCACAACCACTTGGTTATGAGGTTGAAGGTCAAAAATGCAAGATATATAGGTTGTGGAAAGCTCTTTATGGGTTAAAGCACTTATAAGAATGATTACTTTTGATGTTTATGCTATCCAAATGCATTTTCATGAATTCTCATTCGAATTTGAATATTACATATTTTACTTAGTTTATTTTGTTGGTAAATTTATGTGTCGCTAATATGAATTAATAGATATTAAAATTTACATAATAAGAAATAATGGTAATCTTTAAAGCATTAACACAATAAGCACCAGTGGCAATGTTTAGGCACTAAGAAACAACAGTGTGAGTAAAAATAAATAAATAATATACTATGAAAATATGTTGGTTCATTGTTTCGCTAAACCATGGAATAAGCATTAGGAGAGTATATTATTCGTTGTTCCAAACGTCTTTATTAGAAGCAAATCTTACTGTTTTCCCAATCCCAGGTATATAATGTTTATCCGTGATTGTAAGTTTGAATGGAAACGAAATAAGCTGAAGAATATTAGATACGATGAAAATGGTGTCCAATGTATTGGATAAAATGGAAACTTTCTTCACAATAATTTGTGTTTATGTAATTTAGTATAAACATATGTTTAAGGCTTTATATGTGTTGAATTATAGTTATGGGTGAAATGTAATTTTTTATAATATAATAATAATAATAACACTTAAAAATATACTAAAATGAATGAAAATTTCTAATTATTTTATTAATCAAAAGTTATTAAATATCTGAAAAAACAATAAAAAATTACAGGCTGTTAATTAAAAATAATCAGTCCATATTTCAGCTTTTACCAATATAAAATCATGACACTGTCATGGACATACACATAAAACAAGATGGACATCCATATGAAAATATTCATGTATATGAAATTTGATATTTTAAAGAAAATACCACTAAAAACTGACACATACACATAAAAAACCATGGCGTATATGAAATCTGACATACCCAAAAAAATATTCATGTATATTAAATTTGATATTTTAAAGAAAATACCACTAAAAACTGAAATTGCCGCTAAGCAATTCATTTTTTTCTTATAAAGTATAAATTGAATTCTATTACGAGGATCATTTACCTAAGAACACTCCCTTTGTTACAGTTATATTCATTCGTTCTTAACCAATTTACATATACTAATCTAAAGTGGGTCCGTCAAAACTAGATTTTGTGGTTTTGGAGATTGGAATATGATGCCAATAGTTCCATTGTATCAACGACTTGCACAAGCATATGTCCAAATGCACTTCTTGAAATATCTACGAATTTGCCCGAAGTTTGTTCATGGAGAAAACAAAACATAGGACCAAACTATGAATATGAGTCAATTTAAAAAAGAAATTAGCTTTTACATTGGAATTTGCCACTTATGAGGTAAATGAGAATAAGATATGTGCCAAACGATGCAGTCCAACATATTCAATTTTTAAATTAGCTTTTACATTAGACTTTGCCACTTATGAGGTAAACGAGAACAATATATGTGACAAACGATTTAGACCAACCTATTAAACATTGAAGTATGGAATGGACAACAATATTTGAAAATGATTTTCTTAATATACTTTTATTTTTTTTAATGATTCCATTTTCATTTTCTAAATAATTGTACATTTCTATTGATCAAAGAAGAGTAAAAAATTTAAAAAATATATGATAAAAAGAAAATGCTAATAAAATTGAAAATTGTTTCACAAAATTGGGAAGCTAATCTACTTATAAAATATAACTATTATGTTACTTGAAAGTTTTGCTCGTCTATAGAATATGGTTTGCTAGAGGCATATATGGAATTTGATAATCATAAGATCAGTACCCTAGCAATTGCCCCAAAAAGGAGCAAAGGTATGTCAATAAGATTATTAAATTAGAAAAAAAATGTAGTTTTATTTCATAGTCATGCAAATGATATTTATGTATTAATTTTAAATTTTAGTGTATTCATATATATATATATATATATATATATATTTTGGAGATTTGAATTCAAACACTTGACCAAAATTCCACGTTTTATATTGGAAAGCACCATTGGTTGAAGCTCTAACCCAATTTCTTGATTAAAAGGAAAGAAATTTTAATGAAAATACTTTACAATGTGGTTGTAACAACTATGAGCAGAAAGAGATATTGTGATTTTTGACTCATGACTTGTCAAGTTCGAACTTTTCAAACATCCCCTTTAGAACATTCAAGATATAAAGTAGAGGTATAGTAAACTTTATTTGCAATTTCTAATGTTGGGTTGATGATAATGTTTTTGTTTAAATAGCAAATGTGGTTACCTATATAAATATTTGTTTTTAAGAAGGTATTCTAGATATTAAAAAAGGGAACATGACTGCGTTTTCAATCTTGTTAGGTTTTTATTGTAAGCCAATGTTTTCCATAATCTATGTTTATTACATACGTGAATTTTTTTGAGTCATTCATGAATTTCCAATTTAGAATTGATAATTCTTGTAATGTAGGGGTTCTCTACTTGTAGAATTCCTTATGGAGAATGATCCTTTTGGCCTAATGAAGGAGTTTGTTCAATATTTAGAGAAGTGAATATTTATTCAAAGGTGTTAAGTATTTTAGTGATGTAGTTATCCATCGTTCAATGCAGTTGTTTGAAATATACATAAATCATGAAGATCCACATTTTCCATAGGATTAAAGGTCAGTCAACTCTAAAAGAAATAGAGATTTGAATCAATATCATTCCATTGCTAATGAACATTTTTCTTAAATTCAACTTACATATTTGAGTCTTCCTATGTTCTGAAGAAAAATCTACATCATGGAGATATTTTAGGTAAAGGACAAGAAGTTTCTTGTAAGGCCCTCATTATTGCAGAAACAATTTAATTTTATATGTAATTATTATTAGTATATTTGACAAATGAGCTATGATGAGTTGATCGTTAAGAATAGTTGATGTAATTAAATAAATAATATTCTGGAATAAAGATGGAAATTGTGGAGACGGAAACACTGGAGTAAAGGATGATTGCCCAAATCTGAAGTAAATCAGATTGAATTAAAATTCCATAAATATATATAGTAGCTGGGAGATGAATACCAAGAAAAGCATTACAGGGGATAAAAGTAGTCTTTTTACGAAAACCTAAAGAAAAGCCTAGACAATAGGGGTAAAAAATCCCTGGAAGGCAGGACGCTGCCAAGGAAAAATATGTCGGAAGAATAATGTTAAAAAGACATTATGTGGAATCAATAGAGGTTAATGAGTTCCAGAGAAGTCATCTTAGTTTGGGGGATATCAGAGGTTGGGTGATGGTTGGGAGGATTAGTGTGGTCTCACACACAATTTCCATATCTATTTGTTGTTTAGAGATTTGGATATTCTGTTATGTGGTTATATTGATATTATGCAGATTATGGATTTAAGTATGTTGTATTTGTTATGTAAGGGAATGTAAAGTTAGTCCACTATAGCACAAATCATCTCTATGAGTACCATTATAATTCATATGACACAACTTCAAAATGTTACGGTTATGTTAGAGTAGTTTTCTTTGCAACCTTTGTATAGAACTCGATTATGTTATTATATGCACTACCATGTTAGACAAGTTGTAGAGTTATTTTATATATGAACTCAATAAGCATAGATCAAAGAATTAAAGGAAGGAGGTTGCATGCGTAGCTACATGTTCAATTTTTAGGTAAGGGAGATAAATTAAATAGGAGAAATATTCTTTATTGTGATGGAATTCGAGGAGAGATCCCTTCATGAGAGGAGACAATAGTGTTATATAGCTAGAAATTAAAGGGGACTATTGATGATAATTAATTCTAGGCTACTAATTTACAACCTCTGAGATGGTATGAAGGTAGGACTATGGAGATATCATATTAGGTGGAAGGGAATTAAAAATGAAAGCATGAACAAAAAGTAATAATTTCCTTGGGCAAGATATGATCATAGGAACACAGTTCCTAGATAGAAATTTCCTAAGACACCACACACATGTATCTACAACTATAGAGAGGTAATTGTCTTAAGAGTAAGTAATTATAGCCTTGGGCTAAGGAAGTGACTATCTTTCAGACAACTAGCCAAATAGGGTGATTAATGAATCCTAGACTATGCCAATAGAAGAATTCCTTGACTCATTAGTCACACAAAGATCAGATAGAATAGAAGAAAGGACATGTCCATAATTGTTGGGTTAATGAATGACACATTCGTTGCAAAATCACTAAAAATACACAGAGTTGTTTAAAAATATAGTTGAAAAATATATACTCTACAAACTTACTAATAATGTTGCCATCGCTAAGCCATTCGGTGGAAACATTCATCATAAAAACACTAAATGCTTCTCTACTTTCATTTGATATTCATTGCTCAACCAGTAAAATTATTCCTCAAACAATTACCCAAAAAACTCCCTGATAGCAAGTTAATTATCTTCTTGACAACGAACCTATGTTTTAGTCCGCATAGTTACTCAAGGAAACATTAACTAAAATGGAAAGAAAGAACAAATGAAAACACCCAAAAGTATTCAAAAATTACCGAAAAACATTCAGGGCAATATTAGAGGAAAAATCCATAAATTTTGAAATGTTTAGATTAAACATATTTCGCAAGTCTATTTTAAATCACCCAGAATTGGGAATATCTAGTGGAACCACATGTAGCAAAGAAAAACTCTAAAATATTTACTCTAGATTAAATTAAGAATTTATGCTCAACTAGTTAGCTATCTATTAAACCATTTCCTCTAATATTTTCGTTGTAGTAACATAAATACATTCGTTACAATAGGTGTGCATTTAAACCAAATAATGACAAGAAAAATACATTTATGCCATCAATTAAAACATGAGTGTGAGTAAGAAGAACTCGATGCTCGAAACAAATAAAATAGAGGTAAAATTCAATTTGGGTCATTTAAATATAACCCTAGCATAATAATAATGTTATTTTTCTCATTAAAAATTAGGAAAATAGCCCCTCCATAAGTGAGGGTTTTATAATAGTGCCGAGAAGAAGAAGAAATGAAATGTTTAATAACCAGTCCTAACAACTGTAGCCTTGTCATAGGAGGCCTGCTTAAACATAAAACGCAGTGGGAAACCTAGAGAAGTCTAAGACTCTCAAAATTTCGTAAACTTTGGACGGCGTCTAACTAGTAGACCCATTCAATATCCAAGAGCACGTCTGGCATTGATATGTGTTAAGCCACAAGAAAACTAGTAACAATAAAATAAAACATAAATTGAAAGGAACCAACCTGGAGGGATTCGAACACTATATTAGTATACATGTAAATATGGTGGACTTGACCTTGGTCTGGGGAATGGATAGTGGATTACCTGCAACAATCCAACCACCGGGATAGAGGAATTAGTAAGTAATAAGAATAACCAGATATATTTCATAAGCAATAAACCCTTAGTCAAAAAACAAAAATTTAAGAAGCATACCAATACTTGCATACTGGGTGCAAGAGAGAGATCTTGTAGACCTGCATAAAAAACGGAAACAGGAACACTGCCAATGTGAACAACAATTTGGTGGTTATGTGTAGGAGGTAATTATAAATCAAGTTGTGGATGGTAAGGGGAAAACTTACTGGGGTTTTTGGGTAGACAGAGTGATTGTGAGTGGGATTGTTGAGTCCCCATGTTGTTATTTAAGTGACTCATACCCAACACCTTTGCACAGGAAAGGAATGATTTAGGACTGTATAGATAATATCACCCAAACATAGACCCAAAAACTCAAACAAGGGTTTACGTGGTTGAGGGAGGAGTATCGGTAGATTTGTGTTGTTCACTTGGCTTACCTTGCCCTAGTAAGGAAGAAAAGGCACAGATGATAGGTCGGGTGGGTCACTTAGTTTCTAAACAAAAATACCCACCATAGCTCAATATGGCTTAAGTTGTGATACTTAGTTATAGGTGGCAGCAACAACAGAAGGTGGTTTATAGAGAACAAGAATGTTGACACACAACAAGGTAGTAGAGCTCTCAGCGCTAGGAGCAGCAAGATAAGCCAAATGAGGGCAAAATGAATGACGCAAGAGGATAGGGTTTAGACCATGTGATGTACACTATAGATTTGAGGTCGTAGATTGGGGTCGTTGAAGTCCCATCACATCATTAGGGGTGAATTCCATTGGCTCTTGCAACAACCCTCGTGAAAGTTTTGTGTAATAAATGTTAAAACCAATAACCATGGATGATTGGGACACTTATTCCAAGTTTAATGTTGGGAAAGACATCTCACAGGGTGTTCATTTGGTTTGTTATGGCTAAGGAAATTAGCAAAGGTACTGGCTAAGGCATTAAAAGGCGTTTTGGCACATTTATTTATGGAAATAATGGAAATTAGAAGAAAAATGTGGTGAAAGGTGAGAGGTTGCATGTGAGGAGGAAAATGAAGAAAAATAGAGGCCTCATTCATAAAAAAGCTTCTAAGGATGAGTTGGTAACCTTTTGTCAGTTTAGTGTTGGCACTCTCTCTCATTACTCTCTCTCTCTCATACGCTTGGATACTTAGAGTTTTCCTAGAGCACTCTTGGAGGGTGTGACATACCTATATTCGTGGAGCAAGAAGGGAAAGGAAGAGAAAGAATATGCAAGAAGACATCAACATAAAAAGCTATATCAGATTTTCTTGTGCGTATCGAGTTTCATGTATTATTTCTTCAATAGTTTGGACATGCATGGCATATGCATGTGGATTCTTTGTCATGATCTGTCACTGGCATAGAGGATTGCCTTAATCAATAGTGGGTCGTCTAGCCTTTCCATTTTCTAGAAAACCATGGTGATTGTGGGTTTACTTTCATGATTTTTTTTTCGTTGGTTGTCATTAGTCCTTAACCTGGCTTGAGATATTAGTTCCTGGAAGCCCTGGTTGGAAAAACACTCTCGAAGCCATGTAACAGCTTGGTTCAGTTACTAGTACTTGAAACCTTGGTTGGTCAAATTCTCTGGAAGCCCTATAACAACTGTGGGTTGAGTTACTATTCCTAGAAGCCTTGCTTGGAACAAAAGCTCTGGAAGCCTCACAAGTCTCGAATCGAGACCAATCTGATGATGGTTTTGTGATGTCCAACTGTGAGGTGGAATCACTGCTTGATGGGTTGAGGTGGATGGCCTTTGGAATCCATGGATGAGTTTTAATTGATGTGTTCTATGAGATTTCACATTCATGCTTGGAATATGGCATGGGGGTGAATGGATGAAGAGATATTTGGCTAAGCCATTCTACAGTTGGGTGGAATGTGGTAGTCCCAGCTCGGGTTGGTTCATTGCATTCTTTAATAGGAAATTCTTTCCCCTAATTTTCATGTGTAAAGGTATGAATGTATTTATGGATTTGATGGTTGTCACGTTTGTTGTATATTTGTCCCTATTAATCTGGTTTTATGCATATTTTATGACATTAGTTATGTATGGATTTTAGCATGTTTTTACTTGTATGTGAATGGATAATATGTTTATGACCTAGTAGATGATAATGTACAAAATGGCATGAGGGAACAATGTTTTATAGCAATTCTCAGATAAGTATGACATCCCTACACTTAACTCTTTTATTTATACTTGTAGATTACATGTCGATGATATGTGTGACAAAATTCCTGTCATGGCTAATAGGGATCTAGTCAAGGTCTTGAACAAGTATTTTCTTTAGTACATTCATTTCCATGTTACTTTACTAATTTGAAGAAATGGACCAGTTCTGGGTAGTGTCGTGTGCTCTAGGCCTGAAAATGTGGCTCAAATCCCAGGGTCACTGGCACAACGCTGACAATTTTGGTCCATATTCACATGTAGGTAGGCCTATGAGAGCGATTTTAGGTTTCTGGTCACTCCCCTACCCATAGCATGCGAGCGACTATGTCCCAAGAGACCTAAAACAACAGTGGGATCTAGGGATAGGTTGACTAAGTGGCTGACTTGTCTTTTGAGGGTTTTGTTGATGATGTTGAATATTTGTATGGTGTGCTTCTTTATGTTCCACTTCCTTAATGTGACTTAGGAGGTCGAATCATATCATAATGGCCTCTCGTCACATGTGTTACCCCCATTGGCCGGTTGCTTGGGTAGATGTGGGAGCAAGGTGTTATGAGTTGTATCAGAACATGGTTCACCCCTCAGACTGGATGGGCTATGTGTTGGTCATGCATGCATGTCAGTTGCATGTGTGTCTCTTACAATTATATACTTAGTACATTTTATTGATGATTGATTAGGGTTGTAGTATGGTTACCATGGAGAATTCATTATTGATTTCATGAAATGTATTTGAAATGAGTATGTGACTGACTGTGTAAGGATTACAAGTCCTGTACATGTTGATTTCATGATACCTACTTACATCCTTGTATGTTAGTTTACATTTTTAATATTTTGATTACAAGAACTGCTCGATTATGTCTGGCTGCATGCTCTTATGCATATTTTTAGTTGGTTTGGAATTTCTTATGCATACTGCTAGTTGCATGTAAAAATGTGTACAATGGAGTAATCGTTGTTTCCATACATGAGGTCATAGAATGCATTGTTGATATGGCCTTGCATTAATGATTGGATCCTAGTTAGAGTAATGGTTATGAGTTGATACATTTACTCTTGTCTGTCTTTATGTTGTTATCATTATGTTATACATGTATCACTCTGATTTGGTAATCTTGCAGATGACGTATCCTCCCCAAGTTATGTTGAGGTATGTGATTTATTGTGATTGGTTTATCTCACATACTATGCCTTGTAGGAAGAAATATCAAATGGCTAGTAAGATGGTTGACTATAGAGATTCTCTCTACAAATATGAAGAGAAATACGGTTTTAGGAACTCTTCCAACTTGGTAATGATGCTAAGAAGTCTAAAAGAAGAGATAAGGAGTTCTAAGGAAGATAATGACATAATCATACAGTCACGGGAAAAGCTAGTAGAGGTACATGCAGTCATACTTTAGAGCTTATCAGATTTGCAGTGACAATGACCACTCCGGATCAGTCATGAGTAGGAGGACAAAACTAATGGGGCATATATTAGTAGGTCTCGTAGTACACACATGTTAGATCGAATACCATCTGAGATGGTAGATTGTTGGACACTCCAAAGAGGAGAAGGGATAGGCACATGTATGATTCTAGTTCTAATTCAAATAGGCACTATGCTCGTCATTAGTAACATCCTTATAGGAGGAGTGATAGGGGGTATTTTATGGATGAATTTAAGAGAGCAAATCAACCTACTTTTTATGCGGAAATGAACAAACCACAAGATGTAGAGGCATGGTTTCCTGGCATGAGGAAGTTCTTTAGGTTGCATGATTATTCATAGAACATGAAATTTAGAGTAGCAACCTTCAGTCTTAAAGGTAAAGCAGACATATGGTGGGAATATGTGAAGAATGAAACGTATATTCATGAGGAAGAATTGTCTTGGAGTGAGTTTGAGCAGCTATTTAAGAAGAAATAATTATCAGAAAGGTACATTGGTGACAAAGGAAAAGAACTTTATGAGCTCAAGATGGGTTCTATGACAAAGGATGAGTCCACTAGCAGGTTCTTGGAGTTACTGAGGTATGTTCCTTACCTCATAGAGGATAAGGCTAAGACTCGTAGGTTCATTAGTGGGTTACTGGTTGCGTTTAGAGACAAGATTGAGTTTGATGAGCATAGATCATTAGAGGAGGCCATTTGGAAGCTAAAGCATTTCTATGAACAATCAAAGCATAAAATTGAGACTAAGTCAGATTGGAGGGGTAATGAAAAGAATAAAGACAAATGGGATAAAATGTGAGTAAGGCCATAGGGTACATATAACAAGGAGAGTGTTGGATCAACTAAGAGGTTCAATGCATCAGATAGAGGACAATGACATAGAGCCGAAGAGAAGAACAAGGATGAAGGTTGGAGGTTGGAAGTCTATAGAGTGCTGGAATTGTGGAAAAGACAATCGTAGGAGAGATTTCCTGCAGAATTGGGGTGATAGACCCCATATATATAGTGCACAAGAGGTGCATACTGATGGAGATGTAGGCCATAGTATTCCTCGTATCTATGCAGTCATGGACAACGAGCAAGTAGAAAACTAGGAATCTATCATTGATATGGATGGTAATATTTGTGATCAAGTTATTTCTATTTTGATTGGCCCTGGATCTAATTATAGTTATGTTATTCCTAACTTGGTGGATAATTGTAGGTTGAATAAGGAGTTGCATGGAGAGTCTTGGTTAGTGTAGTTGTATACATGTATGAAGAAGAGTGTTCATCATTTGGTAAGATCTTGCATATTTGACTTAAATGGCATGCCTACTGCAGCACATTTGAATGTTTTACCATTGGGTTCATACAATATGTTGCTCGGAATGGATTGGTTGTATCTATATAGAACCCAGGTTGACTTCTATGACAAGGCCATTGAATGTGTTGATGATAATGGAGAACTAAGAGTCTTACAGGGTAAGAAGGAATCCACATCATTTAGGATGGTGACAACTATGCAAGCAAAGCATAGCTACAGGAAAGGGTGTGAGTTATTTGTAGTACACATTTATAGTGATAAGGGTTAGGAGGTTAAGGATGTAGATGTGTTGAACACGTGCCTGGTATTACTGTAGTTCAGGGATATATTTCTTAAAGACATTATAGAGTTTCCAACTCATAGGGAGGTAGACTTTTCTATTGAGTTAGTGCCAGGGGAATCTCTAGCATCTAAAGCACCTTATAGGATGAGCACACTTGAGTTGGTTGAGTTAAAGTTGCAGCTGAAGGAAATGTTGGACAAGGGGTACATTAGGCCAAGTGTATCACCTTGGGGCACACCGATCTTGTTTGTGAGGAAGAAAGATGGTACCCTCAGATTATGCATTGATTATAGGCAGTTGAACGAAGTGACTATCAAGATCAGGTACACTTTACTGAGGATTGATGACTTGTTCGAACAGTTGAAGGGATAAAACGTTTTCTCAAATATTGACATGAGATTTGGATACCATCAGGTATGCATCAAAAGAGGAGGACATTTACATGACTGCATTCAGGACCATGTATGGGAAATATGAGTTTTTTTTTGTTCCATTTGGTTTAACGAATGCTCCAAGTACATTCATGTGTTTGATGAATAGCGTGTTGCACCCATATTTGGATACATTTTTTATTGCATTCATTCATGATATACTGGTATACTCTAAGAATTAGGAAAGAGCATGTTGAGCATTTAGCAGCAGTGTTGAGGTTTTTGAGGGAGCATCAGTTGTATGCTATGCTCAACAAATGTAGCTTCTTTGAGACTGAGGTACACTACTTGGGACATGTTATCTCCAAGGAAGGTATTGCAATAGATTCAGAGAAGATAAGGGCCATCATGGAGTGAGTGGCTCCTAAGAGTGTGGATGAGGTGAGATATTTCATCGGTTTGGTAGGTTATTTTGGGAGGTTCATAATTAATTTCTCTCATATTCCTTACCCCATCACATCATTCCAGAGGATAGGTAAGAAGTTCGAATGGACTGAAGAGTGTGAGAATACTTTTGAGCAAATTAAGCAATTGTTGACACATGTACAATTGTTATAGATTGCAGATCTAGACAAAGAGTTTGTGTTATGCATATATTCTTGCAAGAGAGGGCTTGGTAGAGTCCTTATGCAAGACAGACAAGTAGTATGTTATGAATCCCGGGAACTAGAATTATCCCATGCATGAACTCGAGTTCGCAAAGATTATACATGCACTGATGTTGTGGAAGCACTATCTTCTTGGCATGAGGATTGTGCTTATGAGTGATCACATTCGGTTAAGGTATTTATTTGATGAGCTGGATCTAAATACTAGCAAGCTAGATGGTTGGCCATGATCAGGGAGTTTGACTTTGAGATCAAATGCATTAAAGGTGAGGAGAACTATGTGGCATATGCTCTTAGTAGGTGTGTACAGGTGTATCACTTGGCAGCTATGAGTTCTTATGGGACAAATATACAAGATAGTATCTTGTGGGCAAGACAACAAGATGTCAGATATATGGAGATTGTGCACAGGTTTCAGTAGGATGATAGTATAGGTATAGGTACATATCATGGTATAGGTATAGGTGTAGGTACAGGTATAAGTACATCTACTGGTAAAGATACAAGTGGTAGTATAGGTACAGGCATAGGTGAATGTGTAGGGGCAGATGCACAAGACTTGGATTATTGTCTTACGAAAGATGGATTAGTCAACTTTCAAGACAAGATATATGTGCTAGATAACAATGATCTCAAGAAGGCGATCTTGAGGGATTTTCATGTGGAACTATATGTAGGTCACCCAGGTTACTATAAGACACTGAAAATAGTGAAGAGATACGTTTAGATGAATCTAAAAAGGGATGTAGAAAATTTTGTGGTGAGATGTTTTGATTGTCCATGAGAGAAGGAAGAGTGTAAACATCCATGTGGACTATTATAGTCGATCGCGATTCTAGAGTGGAAATGGGGGGTCATTTCCATGCATTTCATCACAGGGTTACCAAAGACAATGAAGCAACATGATTCCATCATGGTCATTGTGGACAGGTTAACAAAGGTTGCACACTTTGACCTGGTAATCTCTACATTATCAGCTAGTGATGTAACACAAGTGTTCATCTGATATGTGGTTAGACTACATGGAGTTCCAAACAAGATTGTATCGAAAATTCCTTTAGCACAAAATATCATCCGTGGATGGATGGATATACAAAGAGGGTCAACAAGATATTAGAGGACATGTTGAGGATGTATGTGATGCATCAACAGTGGAAGTGGGAAGATTATCTCCCTTTGGTTGAGTTCGCATCCAACAATGGTTATCAAGAGTCACTAAAGATGAGTCCCTTTGAGCCATTGTATGGGCAGAGGTGAAACACTCCCATTAGTTGGAGTGATCCAGTTAGAAGGGTATTGACTGGACCAGATATGTTGATAGACATGGAACAAGAAATGCAGGTGATAAAAAAGAATCTAAAGGCAACACATGATAGGAAGAAGAGTCATGAAGATAGGAACAGGTTGTTCAAAGAGTTCCAGGTTTGGGAATAAGTGTACTTGTGCATCAAACAACAGAAGATATCCTTGTGGATTGGATCATGTGCCAAGATATCAGTATTATTGAGTGGATTGGGCCAATAGCCTATAAACATGCAATAGCTTTGAGAATGAATGTCCATGATGTTTTTCATGTCTCATTAGCTAAGAAGTATGTTAAAGATGTTGATCATGTAATTGACTGGTCTATATTGCACGTGGAAGCAGATGGAGAATTCCAGTCATAACCTCAATGTATATTGCAAAAAATGGTGATCATGCTCCAGAACCAAGCAATAGAGCAAGCTAAAGTGTAATGGAAGCACTTTGGACCCAATGAAGCTACATGGGAGATGACGAATCAGATGCGGGCTATGTATCCTTCCTTGTTTTTTGGTTGAGGCAAAGCAACTTGACATGGTGGTTTGGTATTTTCTTATGGTGGTTTGGTATTTTCTTATGGTGGTTTGATATTTTATTTATGGTGGTTTAGTATATGATTGATGATGGTTTGGTATTTACTTTAAGGCGGTTGATATATGCTTTATGATGGCTTGATATATGTTATATGATGTTTTCATATATGCTTATACATGGTGTTTAATATATGTTTTGATAAATGCTTTGGTATAAGATTTGGAATATGTTTTGGTATCTATATTTTGACGATCTTGCTATATGTACACCCATGTATGGATGTAAACACCATAACAAGTTGTGTTATAAAGCTCCACTATGTGGTATGGGTGTCACATTATTATGCTATCATGTGGTTATGTTATCATGATGTACTGTTATATGAGTTGGCACTCAGTAGGATGATCATTGTAAATATCGTAACGAGCTATGTTATAAAGCTCCACTATGCGGTATATTGTCCCAGTGTCATGATGTTAGGTCTTGAGCAAATCTTTCATTGTAAATACTACATCAAGTTGTGTTATAAATCTCCATGATCAGTGTGTCCTCTTTCAGTAGGTTGCTGAGGTATATGTGTGATTGAACACTGGGGAAGGTGTCCCCCAAGGGGGAAGATTCTGTAACAGCCCTAGTGAAAACTCCATGTAATAAATGTTAAAACAAATAACCACGAATGACTGGGACAATTATTCCAAACTGAATGTTGGGAGAGGCATCTTAGGGGGTGCTCTTTTGGTTGTTTATGGCTAAGGAAATTGGCAAAGGAATTGGCTAAGGAATTAAAAGGAATTTAGGCACATTTATTTATGGAAATAATGGAAATTAGGAGAAAAATGAGGTAAAAGGTCACAGGTTGCATGTGAGGAGGAAAATGAAGAACATAGAGGCTTCATTCATAAAAAGGCTTATGAGGATCAGTTGGTAACCTTTTTTCAATTCATTGTTGGATCTCTCTCTCATTATTCTCTCTCTCTCTCTCTCTCATACTCTCAGATACTTAGAGTTTTCTTCAACCATGCTTGGATGGTGTGACATACTTGTATTCTTGGAGAAATAAGGAAAAGGAAGAGCAGAAAAGTGCAAGAAGGCATTGTCATCAGCAACTACATTAGATTTTCTTGTAGGTACTGAGTTGCATGTATGATTTATTCACTAGTTTTGACATGCATGATATATGCTTGTGGATTCATGGTGATGATCTATCATTGACATAGAGGATTGCCCAGATTAATAGTGGATTGCCTAGATTTTCCATTTCCGAGATATCCATGGTGATTGTGGGTTTACTTTTATGATTTTTTTTGGTTGGTTTTCATGATTCCTTAGCTTGGGTTGAGTTATTAGTTCCTGGAAGCCATGGTTGTAAAAATGCTCTCAAAGCTTTATAACATCTTGCATTGAGTTACTAGTCCTATAAGCCTTGGTTGGATAAACACTTTGGAAGCCCTTGGTGGGTTGCGTTACTAGTCCTGGAAGCCTTGGTTAGAAAAACACTATGGAAGACCGATGATAACTGTGGGTTGAGTTACTACTCCTAGAAACATTGGTTCAAACAGATGCTCTGGAAGCTATGGAAGGCTTGGATAGAGGCCAATCTCATGATGGTTTTGTGATGTCTGACTGTGAGGTGGAATCATTGTTTGATGGGTTGAGGTGGATGGCCTCTGGAAGCCATGGATGAGTTTTTATTGATGTTTTCTATGAGATCCCAAATTCATGCTTGCAATATGGCACAAGGGTGAATGGCTTAAGAGAGATTTGGCTCAACCATTCTATGGTCGTGCGGAACGTGGTAGTCCCATCTCTAGTTGGTTTAATGCATTCATTAATGAGAAATCCTCTCCCTTGATTTCCATGTGTAAAGGTACTGATGTATTTATGTATTTGATAGTTGCCATGTTTATTGTATTTCTATCCCTATTATGTTGGTTTTACGCATATTTTATGACAATAATTATGTATGGATTTCAACATGTTTTTACTTGTATGTGAATGGATAATGTGTCTATTATCTAATAGATGATAATGAATCAAATGGAATGAGGGAACAATGGTTCATAGTGATTCTTAGATAACTATGAGATCCCTACACTTAACTCTACTATTTACACCTGTAGATTACATGTTGATGATATGTTTGACGAAATGCTTGTCATTTCTAGTAGGGATCTAGTCAAGGTCTTGAACAAGTATTTTCTTTCGTGCTTTAATTTCAATGTTACTTTACTGATTTGAAGATATGGATCAGTTCCACGTAGTGTCCTAGGCTCTCGGCCTCAAAAGGTGGCTCAAATCCTAGGGTCACTAGTACAACATTGACAATTTTAGTCCATAATCACTCGAAGGCAGGCTTGTGAGAGTGACTTTAGGTTTTTGGTTGCTCCCTTGCCCATAGCATGAGACTTGTTATGGCCCAAGAGACCTAAAACAATAGTGGGACTAAGGAATAGGTTGTTAGAATGGCCGATTTATCTTCTGAGGGTTCTATTGATGATGCTGGATGTCTCTATGGTGTGTTTCCCTCGGTTCCACTTCCTTAATGTTACTTAGGATGTCAAATAATATCATAGTGGCCTCTCATCAAATGTTTGCCCCAGTTGAATATTTGCTTGGGTAGATGTGGGAGGAGGGTGTTACAGGTCTGGTATCAGTTCATGTAGGCTATGGCATGTGGAACAAACTAGCAGGTGGAAGGTTGTAATAGATGGAAACTATAACGAGGAGAAAGGAATAAGTAAGGCATGGGGAAGTAATCAAGGACCGAACATTATTGACTCCAAGGCATGTGATAGGGAGGTAAAAACTAGTATAACCTTTCGTATTAATGCCACCACCTAGGGGTACATAAAAATACTGAGGTAGTGAGAAGGGTTCATGATAAATGTAACCAAGTGGGAAATTGAGCGATGAGGTGTAGGTTTTTATTCCAATAAATATGTGATAACATTAACCCTTTGATATAGAAAGTGAAATGTATATAGTGTATTGGTTGTGATTTTATTTCCCCAAGAGGTGATAGACACCAAGCAAATCATTAAGTACAAGGCTAGACTTTAATTATAATTGATCCATCATTACCACCAAATATATTAGTAAGGATAATGTAAAATATAAATACTTCATGCTATCATTAATGACATGGTAAAATATATAAAGCAAATATCAAGTAATAAAATGGGTAATCCTCTCTGATAGTGTTGTAGTTAAGAAGTACCATACATTTGTTAACAAAGAATTTCTTTTTTAGGTGTAGGCGGGTATCTAACATTTCTGCTTACAAAAATCATAAATGAAATCATGGAAACCGTTGCTTCCAAAATATGAGCTAAGAGATTTCACTACCAAGATCATGCAACCTAGCACATCTCTTCCTTGCTCATCATTCCTCTATACATATCCAAAGTCATTTCACAAGGATCTCATCAAGTTTCATGAGGTAAGTCCATGGTATAAGTTGTTGTGTAATGTAGCCAATAAATATTTTCTTCAAGTGTTTGAATATCAAACCAATAAATATCTTCATGTAATAGACATTGGTGTTTCTCATGGAATACAATGGCTGAAATTCGTGGGGGCATTAGCCAAAAGGCCAGCTAGGAATTGATCTCATGTGGTTCAGATACATTTTTATGTGCCGAGTTTTTATTAAGAACCGTCCTTATGTGACAATGACCAATTGTTTAACAAAAACCATCGGGTCTGAATAATATATTGGAGGTATGAAGAATAATTCATCAAACGCTCTTTTGAAATGGAGTTCCGATGATAAAGTACCGAGGTAGCTTCAAAGTGTTTGTAATATCATACACCAGAGGAGTTTGTAATATTGAAGGTTTTATAATAAAAGAAGTTACGATATTAATGTTCTGAGTTGTGAAGGAGTAAGGGAGGTGAGGTAAAGTGAAGTGGAGGACATGTGGAGTGGGTTCCATCCATTATAAACTCCAAGAACTTAATATTGAAGAGTCTTGTTAATATGGAAAAACAATACAACCACTTAAATTTAACAATCCAACAAAATGAACTATAGCCACTTTGTAATTTTGAGATTTCACGTCTCGTAATTTCTTTCAAAATTGGGAATTGGAATAAATTACCAAGTTCTCAAAAACACATAATTTTAATTATTCTACAATTTGGTTGTGGAAATTTGGTAGGACCAATAGAAAACATGATTTAATTAGTAGAAATTAATTAAAAGTCAATATTTAAAATTAATTTACAAAAATTTAAATAATATACATTTTCTACATTGTTTAGCCATTGCAGTAAAAATTATCGAATTTTGGCGAAGCGCCATTTGAAAACTAGGTAACCACATGAGATGAAACAAGAACCAATAGAAGACTTGAGAAAATTTGAACTCAATGAAGCAATCAAAATAGAAATCCCAAGAAAATAAAAATATGGAAAAATTGTAGGATACTTATGTAAATGAAAAGTATTAAAAGGTGACTTGGCCAAAAATAATTGGAAAGGGTCCCCACTTTTTGAAATAAATAAGTCAAAAATGGGGTTGTTGAGTTTTCCCGTTAACATGTTCCAACACACAAAGGAGAAAGGAATTGTACCTCTTAGAATTCTACAATAGTATGCATCTTGAAAGGAACACATGAGCATAATCACATCAGAAGCTAAGATGCAGAATAGTCCACAACTTAAAATGATGATTTAATACAACAACACACATTCAACAAGATCCATACAAATGCAAACGAAATAGTTCATAAGCATAAGCGTAAGTTAAATAACATACATTTCAAATAAAATAAGAATAGTCCTACTATATTGTCAACATATGCATGAAAGTGTGTTGCCTCTAATTTTATTATTATAAGTGAAATTTCCATTCATACATACACCGTTGACAACCAATAGCCACAATAGTTGAACAGTACTGTCATGAACACTTGTTCCTCTAAATAAGTATACTCGCTCTACGCTACAGAGAAGCCAAGGCTCTTTATAATACTCCAGAGCTCTTTCTAAGACTAAGCCTAGCCAAAAGCTTGGCTCCCAAAAGCCCTTTACATGAGTTATGAAGTTCTATTCATAACAAGAGGGGGTGAATATCTAGCTCCCCTTTGTGACCTTTGGTTTACACTCTTGACTCTTCAACGTCTTTGCAAAATGACATATTACATTACATTATGACTCTTTATATTCTAATATTTCCACTTGGAACTTCACTTACAAAATAATTACAAATAATATTACATTTTACACTCGTACCCATATAGGAAAAAATAAGGTAGAGATAACTTGATAGCCTAACAAGACAATACACTATGATGCTTGAGCTTTGCAACGCTCTAGCTCGAAAATTTCCACTTGATTCTTCCTTGTCACATATCGATTCCAAGCTTGGTACTATGCGATGACATCCCCAATCTATATGATCGTGTCAGGCTGGAAGTGGACTATAGCCTCCATAACATTTGAGTACAATGATTTGGAACCAGTCTTAACTTATTTCTCGAGAATGAGCAACATGGTTATGATTTCGGCAGGACCACCGATGTAGTTTGGCATGTTTTGTCTCTTCATCTCTAAATCCTCCTGCGGCAACCTATCTCAGTTGCTCCAAGTACACTTTAATCTCCTTCCTGATTGGTGTTTCTATTTATCTTTGTTGAGTGAGATGACTAATGGGAATTTGTGGGTTCTAACCATGAAGTCCAAACTATTGTACAATCATACATATGAAGCTTGAATGTTTCCAATGAACGAGGTCAGCTAATTATTATTCTCAATGAACATTCGAACTCTTAGATTATTCAACTCCACCTACGGGTTCATCTTTTTACAAAAGTAAGTTGTGCCCCTTTCTATCGCATTGCCCATTCCTACATGGCAGTGATGGAAGTTTGCACATTGCTAAGAGTCATGACAAATTCCTTTCTCTACTGCCGTAAGCTATGAAGGCATAAAACTGCCTTATGTATGGTCATGAGCTCCTCATATAGGTCTCGCGGGGTCTCTTCAAGTGTTGATACCTCACCAAGTATCGCTGCTCTCATTTCCCCTCGGTATACCTATGCGAGAGCTGCATTCTACACCACTCTACAGAGTTGGTCTATCTCTTACTGGATAACATGTAGATTCTATAGCAATTTCTTGCTCTTGACCATCAAATACTAAATGTTTGATATTGTCATACTTGCGAAGGCCAAGTTGGCTTCGACAATGGATTTTTTATTCTTGTTGGTGTTGACCACTATAACCCTTTCTCTAATGAATGCAGGTCATGAATGACCATCCAAAATGTCTTTGTGCTTCTACAATCCTCTTTTGAAGTTCAATATATGACAGATTGTAAACATCCATTACTGGATCATCATCAAGAAGAACTATGTCCCCATCCTCACTCAGGCCTAACTCTCTCATTGGAGGTGGTTGAGATTCAATGGTGACCTATGGTGCACTACAAATTACGTCAACATATTCTCCTATGGTTTTGATTCCAGCTCCATGTCCATAACTTCAATAAATTCTTCATTCTGCAAAACAAACTCTCAATCTTGCATCTATTCACTTTCCCCCTCTTCTTCTAGTTAGTTCTATCCTTTCTCTTTAGCTTGAATCATCATTGTTTCTCTTGACATTGTGCCTTTCCTTTCTTCTTCTTCCCATTTCTTCTTCTCCTCCTATTCTTTCCTCCTTTGTTCCTATTTTTCCCTCAATTCTTATTCTAGTTTCTACCCTTTGTTTTGCTTCATGAAATCTCTACTTTTCTCTCTTCATTTGATCTTCCCTTTGCATCCTATGATTCCTTTTGGTTCTACTACCATGCTGCCTACATGAAGATTGGATCTGATCTCATCTTATAGATTTGTTCCCCCTTTGTACTGTCTACAACCATTCTCTTTCCCTTATCTTGTACTGGGTTACTGGCTTCTGCTACTGCTGTTGGAATTGTTTCCATGTTAGTGTTGACTCTTTTTCTATAAACAATTGGATGTGTGCATATATTTGAGAGTTAGCTAGTGCTTTCTCAATTGCTTCCCTAACACTGCTTTCGGTGGTCCTCTTGAATTAACTCTCTTTAGTGCCATGGTAATAATGACTAGTGGAGAGAAGTGCTTCACAAGTGTGGTATTTGTGGATGAAAATGACACTTTAGGGGAAACATTCCATCCACACTGTTGGGAAAGACTACACAGTTCTAGGGATCTGGTGAACTTGCTAGCTCAATGCACTGCCAAGTTTCTGAGCTCCGTGAGGGATTATTCAATTTATGGTCTTGGTGTTGGGCTGCCTACCATGAATGTGTAGTTTTTGATGTCAAGGATGACTGCTAGTTAGGACTGCATAATTCATATCATCAAGGGTGCTTGCCCTCGAGGATTGTGAACATTCTACAGGTAAGGCCATAACTGGTGTGAGACCAAATTGGGAGATGAGCTTGTGACGTACAAAGATAAGCTAATTGTGAAAACAAGAAAGCAAAAGCACAAATGAAAAATATAAGTCTCAGTCGAAGCATGAATAACTGGATCAGGGCAAGATGAGTGTAACATCTCTAGTTAAAATTCCATGTAACAAGAGTTAATAAAGGAAAAATAATAACCACGGTTGATGGGACAATCATTCCAGGTTGAATCTTGGCCAAGACATCCTCGTGGGTGTTCATTGCTTTATTATGGTGAAGTATATTGGAAAAGGCAATGGCTAAGGATATGGAAAGGAAAAAATACATTTTTGGCACATTTATTTATGAAAATAATGGAAATTAGGAGAAAAGGAAGGGGAATGGTCACAAGTTGCATGTGAGGAGGAAAATGAAGGAACATATAGGCCTAATTAATAAAAAGGCTTCCGAGGATCAGTTTGTAACATTTTGTTACTTTAATTTTGGAGATATGTCATTATTCTCTCTCTCTCACCCACTCTTAGACACTTAGAGTTTTCTTCGATCATTTCGGTATTGTATTAAGAAAGGCAAAGAACACAAGAGGAGGGGAGGAGAAAGAAAGGAAGAGAAAAATAAAGCAACTATAACAAGATGCTTTGCAAGTATCGATTTGCATGTGTATTTTCGTTGCTAGATTTGGCATGCATGGTATTTCATGTGGTTCTTTGTTGTTGGGGCACGGGATTTTCCAGGTATGATAGTGTTTTCAACCTAGCCTTTCCATTCTAGGATAGCCATGGTGTGACTAGGTTCTCATGTTTTAGTTAATTTAGATTTCCGAATGGATTCAATGCTTTGTGAGGTGGATATTTGAATAATATAACACATGGCTTAGTAACCCCTGAATCAGACTATGGGTTGCTGTAAAACCATAGTTTTTGTTTCCTCAGTGGGCCTAGGAATCCTCAACCAGTGAATGGCAAGATATATGTTAAATCCTAGAGAATGGTTCTTTCCATCGGACCTAGTAATCCTTGGATGGGATACACAGTAAATCCTAGAGAGTGGGTCTCAGTTTAGGGCCTAGTGATCCATTGTGGATAGCGGTAAAGCCTAAGAAACTAAGAGACAAGAATATTTCTCACGGTGTAGGTGGTGAAATCTGGTGGCATCCATGCTTGTTTTGGCCTAGTGATCTTGTGGATATCATGGTAAAGTCTATTATTATGTGTTTATTATTTTTGCCTAGTGATCCATTGTGGATTATAGTAAAGCATGGTTTTTATGGATGAGAGTGAGATGGTGTAGACTCGAGATGCCCTAGTTAGTTCTATTGGTTTGAGTCCCACATTCTTACTTCTTATATGGCATGGGGGTGAATCACTGAAGAGAGAATTGACTTAGCCATTCTATGGTCATGTAGAACATGTTAGTACCACACGAGATTGGATTTTTCATTTTTTAATAACAGGTATTTTCCTTACTATATTATGAGTAAATGTATTGTCTTATATGTGTATTCTATGGCAGATGTATCGTTGGTATTTGTATTTTTATTACACTAGTTATAATCATGTATTATGACAATCGTTATGTGTGGATTTGTTGATGCCTCTAAAATTGTAGCACCAACATTGGGGGATAACCACCTGGTCTGGACCTTAGTGCAACTCCTTATCCATTTGGTATGGTGGCTCTCACTAGATATTATGGGATCAATTTCCCAATAAAGTATGATTTGATGAATGAGTGTTTTAAATATATAAAAAGATGATAGGTGGTTAATCTATAAGCTCTAAAATATACAGATTTATCTATATAACCCAGGTGATCTCATAATAATGTGATTCTTGATGATTCCTAGCAGACAAATAATAATATAGATTATTTACTTATCTATAGAAATATGCATTTAAATAATGATTACTCTGTTTAGGAAACTGAACAAAGTAATATGAAAACATATTGCATAACATACTAATATTTATCGCTAACATATGTATGTAATATAACAATTCTAAATCCTTCAGAACTGAAATAATACAGATTTGTTTGAAACATGTGAATACATCAACAATAGCAAATCAATGGAATTTTAATTACATAAAACAAGACAAAAGAACAGTCATAGAAGTACCAAATGCATTTGAGTCTCGTTTATGCAAGTAACACTCTGCTTCAATATTCTTATTGTGGAAACTCCAAGGAGATACAAAAATGCAAGTCTTTATGAAGCTCTTTCAAAAAAAGTCTGAACATCGATCCATGGCTTATAAAAAATAAATTAAGAAGTGTAGAAGTGAAAACTTCTCAAGACTAGTTTTATAGAAATTGAGGACCCTTTCTAAACTGACATGACAGGGTCTTTATAGTAAAATTATAAAAAAATTGTCCATAAAAATTGTTGAGAGTTGTTGGAACTGCCTTTATCAAAATAAGGGATTTGAATTTCAAAAATAAAACTGCGATAAACTTTGAAGAGATGCATCGCATCTAGGCTTTCTCTTACATCTTTAGCTGACAAATTGAGAGTATTCTCTGGATCTTTGGAGGATGACTCATCCTTGAGTGTAATTTTCCTGCGTATGTGGCATCTGAGAGCTCAGGCATAATGCGATCAATGGAATAAACAAGGCACTTGATAATCATTTGTTGGTTGTGCGGCTTGACCAGAAAGGACCAATGCACATCCCAGTTAAGACCTTCTACTCTATTAAGCCACTCTTCCTTGGTGTCCAAATCTTGCTTCCATTACTTCTCTAAAACTTTCGCCTTTGGAAGTCTTCCTGGGGAACAATCAGAAATTAAATTGGCACCATATAAGTTATCATTTACCAACTCAATAACATTATTCATTATAGCCCTGGTCCTGGAGGTAGCTCTTTTTGCTTTTACCAACTATGTTTCCCATTCCGAAAACAATATCTCTTTACGAGACTCTTCAATTTTAGGTAAGTTAGCAACTCATCCATCTTCTGTTCTTTGCTAGGAGAGAAAATTTGTGACTTTATCATTCACATCTTCAAATTCTAACCTGGTATTAGCTGCTTGGTCAATTAATGATGTTGTTATGATGCATAATGGATCAATAAAAGATATTTTTTTGTAGAATAGATTCAACTGTTGAGATAAAGCCTTATTAGCCTCTAAGGCTTCCTTTTTGAACTCTTCAACCTTGGGATAATCTTTGAATTGTGCCAAGGAGAATTGTAGCTATGTGATTTATTCTTCTTTAGACTTAATCTCTTGCTGATGCATAAATTTAAGTTGCTCGAGCTCTTGAGACAGCTGTTGTTGTCTCTAAATGGCATGCTGGTCAATTTTCTGCTTTTCTAGATTTAATTATTCTTTGAGTTGCTCATTCTTCTATTTCTCTACTATTAACTATTCCTCAAGCTGGTTAACCTTTTGCTGCTCTGCTATCAACTATTCTTCAAGCTGATTAATCTTTTGATCCCTTTCTTTGATCAATTGATTCACTTTAGTTTCCTTATCAATTGTAGCAGCTGTGTATGCGCGTGCAAATTGAGATAACTTAGTCAAATCCTCAGAAGGATTGACCTCTGAATCTTTCCATATGACATTCATAAATTCACATTGAGGAGTTGTGGATGATGTTTGATCTATTTTCCTCTTTTTCCTCTACATCTTGACTACAACCTTGTCTTTTGGGCTATAGAACACATCCAAGGTTGGAATCTCCTCAATATTCAGTGTAATCTCCCCTAAAGAATTTTCAGGGATTATTTCTATTTCTTTTATAGTTGTTTCTTTGCTGGGTGTATCTCCAATCACAATATCAAGAATAATGGGTTGTTCTATTTCAGGAGGCATAGATGTGATAATGTTTCGAGGATCATTCTGACTTTTGATCTGTTGATCAAATTGCTCCCACTCTTTAATCAATATGGGACCAATGTGAACATCAGTGTTTAGTTTCTCACTGGACTTATCACTTGTCTCAACTTTTTTTAGAAACCTTCTCAATTACCCGCTCTCCACTTTGTTCTGCCTGCTGAATGATTGGTGTAGTACTTAACAAATCCAAAGGTACTGTTAGTAACCTCTATGTCCTGTATTCAATGAATTTGCCCATTTTCTCAGCACTCAGTTTGAATTTTTCCAAATGACTTACTGCTAAGAATAATTTTCCTGAAGCAAACAAGTCATCAAACTCATCTTTCTCATGGAAGAATTTATTAAGTTTCATCTGAGTGGTGAAATTGAAAGCAACCTTCTTAGGGTCATATTGTCTTTTAGGGATAATTGCTAGACTTAGATCCTTTGTATTGTTTGCTTCTTTCTCGGCATGTTTAAAGTCATGTAATGAGTAAGTGGCATAGTGAAGAGGAAAGGTAGGCCACAATTGTTTCTTGGAGTCTTTAAGATTTCTAGTCATCCCTTTTTGTACTATTTGGTAGGCTACCTCTCTCGCTAAAAGCTTATCTGGAATGTAAAGTGGAAGGACATGAGGACATGTAATATTGCCAAAAACCCTCACACAGGTAAATGTCTCTTCCCCAAACCAACTACCGAGCTGAGGAGCAGGTTTATTAAAGATGGCTTAATGTACGGGTAAAATGAAACCATGTAAAATCTCGTATAAATGATTCTTGTATTCAGACTTCCATAAATATTTATGGAAAATATGAATGGGGGTTGGGTCCTGAACAGTCCATTTTCAACCAAGTATGGGAAAGTCAGAATTAAAACAAATTGTGTCAACTATGTAAGCACTCATATGGAATGGGGGCACGACTCAGGTAGTGACAAATCTGTTCCTTCTATAATCCAGTGTTTGACTAGCTATTTTGTACGATAGCATCGTTGCCTTGTCCATGACAAAGGAGTTTATCATTGCTTCTATCAATGGAACCATCTCAATAGAAAATCTAGTAGAATCGGTGCTTCTAAAGAGTCTACACATCATAGCAGCAACATAACAATATGGAGATGCCAAGGAGTGCATGGAATACATACCAAATGATTCATGTTTGTGCTTGTTAGGAAAATGTCTCCATTTCTTGATAGGGTCTGATTCAATGTCCTTCTCCTTGGTGAAAGCTTCTAGGAATGATTTATTCTAGTGTCATTGGGGATCTGGCAGGTGATACATTCCCTTGACATCTTCTGGTTTGAAGGATCCAATCATCCTTCCATCCGCTATGAAGAAATCTCTATCCATTATGTTAATGCTCTCAATTACCCATCTTACCATATCATTATATGGTAAAATCTTTGCACGGGTCGCTATTCGATGGAGGAAAGATCTATCTAAATCATTGAACGTGTTTTTTGATTTATTAGTTCCATCAACTATTGCTTCTTCCTCTATCTCTTTTGGATCTTCATTTTCAAGCAAAGTATAAATGCCTTCACGTGAGGTCTTGCCAAAGCCTGGACAAATGGTATCTGAGATTAACCCCAATTTTCCTTGTCCTTCTTCCACTCTATGGGGAACCTTTGCCTTTCGAGTTTTCTTAGACATCTTAATTGCCTGTGTGGTTCTAGATTTACACTGCAAATTGAGAAAGAGGATCGTGATAAGTGAAAAACTCTAAGAGGAACCAATACTACTAATTACATACTCTACAATTTTGCGATTAGCGATTGTATTATTTTATTACATGTAGAGCCATCACATATTGAAAATCAAGAGTTACAAGTGCTATGTCCCAAATAATTCCTTGTATTGTTGTGATTGTGATGATTAATGAGCTGGCATGTAGAGTTGGCGGGTTGGTTTTAAACTTGCAAATCATGTTTTGCTTTATACTTGGTTTAGCATTATATCACGAGTGCTCATAGTATATGGTACTTATTTCAATTAGGAGCACAATATGTGATATGCGATTGCGATAGTCACATCACATTGCAAAGTTTCATTGGAATCGTTTCAACGTTTTCCTATGGATTTGTGTGATATGATATGTGATAGCCTTATAGCATTGCAAGGTTTCAACGGAAAGCCTTAACTTATTCCTCAGAATTACCGATATACGAAATGCGATAGTTATATCACATCGTATGTTTATAAATGGTTTTTTCGATTTAAAACTTTGTGATGATGCGTTTGTGATGACTTTGATCGTATCACAACTTTTCAAATGAATATTCATTGGTCTTAAGCAATTGTGATTTGCGATAAGTGATTCCAAACACTCATAAAGCAACTTTTATATGAAAAGTGTGGAAAATATATTTGACTCAGAAGGTTTTATTTCTTTTTTATATCGTAAAGGGGACATATTTCTTATTTACCATCTTTATACTAAGATTAAAAATTTGAAATGGGGGGGGTTGTTGTATAGCACAACAATTGGCGATTCACTGGAAGAGGTAGTTATATTTGAATAAAATAATTAAATTTCTAATACTTTCTTAAGTAGAACCAATTGAGGAAAAGGGAACTATCTTGGAATTTTTTAGATTAAAATTTTACTCTGATGAAAACAAAGAGATCAACTTTGCAATTTTTCTTTTAAAAACCCTATCATAAATAAAAACATTTTTTGGTTTCTTCAAGATTTGATTGGTTTTTAAATATAAAGTATGTGGATCCTCCAACTTAGCCTTTAAATTTACTCTTTTGTCATAGGTAGTGCCACTGCTACTAGCAAACATCTATAGTCTAGACAGGGTTACCTGTTAACGATCAATTATTCATTGTCCCATCGATCTAAGGGTACAATATTTAAAAGATAAATTCAGAAAGATTTATCTACATATATCTATTTTTTCATATTTTGTTTCATTATTTGATTGAAAGCCATTGCCCTGGTTTGGTAGCGAGAATATGACAATGCCACTCACTGGTCGTAATTAAACTAAACAAGTTGGCTCGTGATGAGACCCCTTGTCCTTTGATTTAAGCCATTACCCTATTTTGGTATGCAGTATTGGTAATGCCAGCTTAACTAACTCCCTATGATCATGTTAAGCAGTCTCGTAATGAGACCTCTTATCTTTTAAATCATATATATTTTAGAACTACACTCTGAAAAATCATAAACCTAGTGGATGGGGTGAATGTTTGACTCCTTAAGAGTTTATGGATGACAATTAAAGAGTTGTAGAAGCATAGTTGGAGAAATTATTTACATTTTTATAAATAACCTTTCTCGACTGATAAAAATCAAAATGATTTATTGTGTTTTGAAGGTTTGAAAGATTTCACAAATTTAAAGAGGATTTCAGAGTTTTTTGTTTCTTGTCTAATTTCCAAAGCTGTAATCATTTCCTTAAAAGTTTCTATTTTTAAAAGCAATTAGTAACAATATTATTTTAGAGAGCTTTTCAATATTAGAAATCCAATGGTAGACTATTTACATCATTATTTCTAAAAGAAACCACAATTTGCATAAAGAATATGTATAGGTAAGAAGGGGTTACCTCCCTAGGAAAATAATTCCTTTAAGATAAGCCCATTCACAGGAAGAGAATCTCTCTTTCCTAATTGGCCTTACAGTAGAAATTTTATGAACCTATCTTTTCAATGATATGAAATGGTACAAGCCACATCTTCTGAAATTTGGTATGCTTACCTTTGTCTTCATGTGCTTTGTCCCATTTCAAAACAAGATCACCAATTTGTAACGTTTTTGAGCCAGCTTAACTTGCATCAAAAGATGATTTAACGACTTGATGATTTTTAGGATGAGTAATTTTGGCCTTTTCCCTTTTCTCATCCAATTTAAGAATTTGATCAAACCCTAATTGAATAGCGGAAGAAGGAGTTTCTTTAATGAATTGTACTAGGGCTAGAGAAGGGAGGGCTAAATTTGGTGGAATTACAACTTATTTCCCATACACTAAGTTAAAACGAGAAGTACCTATTAAGGCCTTATGAGTTATATGATCCACCCATAATGCAAATATTAAATATTTATGCCAATTCTTTTTTTTTTTATCAACAGTTCTTTTAATAATCCTGATGAAATTTTTGTTAGTTGAGTTTGCTAAGCCATTTCCTTGAGGATAGTAATTTGTAGAGTATTTTAACTTAAAACCTCTCGTAAGAGCAAATTCAACTATATTATTTCCACAAAAATAAAATGCATTGTCAAAGATAAGTGTGTTAGGTAAACCAAACCTGGTAATGATGAACTGATCAATAAATTCGATAATCACATCAGAATTGGCTACCTTTAGTGGAATTGCTTCTACCCACTTTCTGAAGTAGTTTGTGGCTATGAGGATGTATTTGTGTTGCTTGGAAGAATGTGGAATGATCTATCCTATAATATCAAGCTCCCACTGTTCAAATGGTTTCTCAATGTTAACTGGTTGTAAAGGAAAAGCTGGTTTCCTTTGACTCCCGCTAGTAGCTTGGCATATCTTACATTTCCTCACGTAGTCATGGGAATCTTTGAACAAAGTTGACCAATAATACCCAACATATAGTATTTTTTGGGTTGTAGTGTCTCCTCCAAAATGTCCACCTGCTAGGCCATCATGTAGTTCCTGCAAAACCTTCCGCGCTTCAGATTTTTCAAGGCATCTTAATAGAACATAATCATAATTTCTTCTGAATAACACATCATCAATGATTTCATAGTGCTTGGCTTTTAACCTTAATGCACATTTGTTTTTGGATCTAAATTTATGGAGAGCATATCCATATTTTAAGTAAAAGATCATATCAACATATTGATATTTAGAATCAATGATAGTTATCTCGTTTACTTGTGCAATCTATCTGAATCTTCATGATTCGGTATATTGTAAGCTCTTGCCAATAACCTGCAAAAGCATTGGCCTCTAACAATTTTCCCTGGTTTAATATCAATGTCATACTCTTGTAAGGTTGTTACCCAGTTAGCTCTTTTCTCTCCTACTTCTCTTTGAACTAGCAATTGTCTTAATGCAGAGAAGGGACTATTACATTAGTGTGTGTTTTTAGGAGGAATGGTCTAAAATGTTTAACAGACTTAAACACAACGAATGCCTCTTTTTCAACTCCGGAATAATTAAGCTCAACACCCTGCAAATTAGAACTAAAGAAAGATATTGGTGCTTCTACTTGTTGATCGTTGATTTGCGTTAAAACATGAGCATAAGATGTTTTAGTGGCCAAAGTATACAAAATAAAATGACTAGAAAATTTTGGCATACTCAATGCAGGAGCATTAATGATCGCTTGTTTGATCAAGTCAGAAGCTTCTTTTTTGTTATGTCCCCATTTGAAAACTGAATTTTTCTTAATCATGGATTGCAAGGGTAAAACAATATGAGAAAAATCAGTAACAAACCTTTTTACAAAATTTATCTGTCCCAAGAATGATTGCATAGACTTCTTATTATGTGGCAAAGGGATATCATAAATTTATTTTATCCTGTCAGGATCAATGTATATGCCATTTTTGGATACAATAAACCCTAAAAGTTTACCTTCATAAAGAGAAAATAATTATTTCTTAGGATTTAAGGAAATCCCATATTTTTTGCAACGTTCAAAGATCTACTTTAAATCATGTAGATGATTGCTCCTTTTCTTAGAGTAGATAGTTATATAATCTAAGTAAACAATGACCTTCCTATTGATCAAACCTTTGAAAGCTATGTCCATATCTCTTTCGAAAGTAGCTCCAATGTTTATCAAACCGAAAGGCATTTTATGATAAGCATATGTTCCCCATTTGGTTCTAAATGTCGTCTTTAATCTATCATCTAGATGTACCAAGATCTGATTATATCCTAAAAAACCATCAAGAAAAGACACTAACTCTGAGCCTGCAACTAATTGAAGTATCTGCCCCATTTTTGGTAATGGAAAATTATCTTTTTGACATGCTTTGTTGAGATTTATAAAATCTATGCAAATCCTAATATCACCATTCTTTTTCCTCACATGTACTAAATTTGAGACCCATTTAGAATGTCTAATAGGAAATATTATTTTGGCTTTAAGGAGTTTATTCAACTCTGCTTTGATTTGGCTTTCAAGATTTGGATGAATTTTCCTTAGTTTCTATTGTACAGGTTTCTCATTAAAAATCATTGGAATTGTGTGTTGAATGATAGAGGCATCATAAGTTTTCAGATATTCATAATTCCAAGTGAAAACATTTTTGTATTTCTTCAATAAATTGATGAAAGCAAATCTTTCAAGTGATGAAAGTCCAAGTCCAAGATTGACATTTTGTGGTTTGGCATCAGTGCCAAGATTTACTAATTCAAACCTTAAACTTCAACTTTGAAGTTTTGCATTAGTGACCTTTTTGAATCTATCTTTAATATCATAAAGATCTTCTAGCTTGACCACAGATTTAGGAATAGGGTTTTCATTGAGTCTCTGCTTTAATTGAAGATCATGGTCGCTTTCATCTATGATTTGATCGTCATAAGATCCTTCAGATGTTAAGAAATTTAAGATATCCTCATCATGATTGAACACATGCCAATTGGTAACATTATCTGGGACAGATGGTCGAAAAATCAATTCAATAGAAAATCTATTTGGACTATAATCTTTGGATGGAATTATTTTAGAAGAAACATTAGCCAGAAGATCTATTGTTGCATTCTATGATCTAGGAATAGGAGAAATGTCAAATGCCAAAAAACGAGTTATGAGATATTGAACAAGTGATTGATAATGTTTTAGATGCCCTGAAAGACAATGGATAGTCTTTCTCACTTGTTTAATGACAATTTGAGAATCATCAAATACTTTCAACTATTGAATATTCAAGCCTATTGCTTTATAGAGACCTTGAATTAATGATTCATATTCAACAGTATTGTTGGTAGATTCAAATTCTAATCTACATGATAGCATCATTTTTTCTCCTTTAGGACTGACTAAAATACATCCTGCTCCTACACTGTCATTAGATTTAGATCCATCAAAATACAAAGACGAAAATAAAAGCTTATTTACAGGTTTATCTACAAGTTCATCTACAACACTAACACACTTAGAAGTATCGGTACTGGAGAAATTTTCGACTTTTGATATCACACTATTAACAAGAAATGGGGATTGTTGAGCATTGAAATTCCGAAAAAATGATTTAGCCGAATAGTTTCTGAGAATGTTATTATTGAAGGCTACAGGTTGATTTTCTTCTTCAAAATCAGTTACTGTGTGAGTCAAATGTTTTTCGCGATCAATTCTAATTTGATTTGGTTTCCCATTATAGGGAAGCCACATGTGAGACTAATCGGCTGAAATATAACCATGAAGTTTTTCAGACCAATCTCTACTAAGGATAAAACCATAAAACTCAGGGATGTCAGCAATTAATATATCAATTCTTTGGACAACCCTAGGATCAGTAGATAATCTGATAGTAACTGAATTTATTTCTCCTAAAACTTGAACCTTAGTTTGATCTAATTGAACAATATGAACTGCAGATTTTTTGAGGTTCAATATTTAATTAGGAGCAAACTGATGCTGGCATTATATTTGATGAAGCCCCTGAATCAATCAAGTAGTTATGTAAATTTCTACTATAGATCTCATAAGTCAAGAGAAAAGGAGGAGTATGAGAATTTGACCTATGCCCAATCAAAATGGCATCGGTAGCATCTACCTTATCAGATGGTGGCTTACCTGATCCTCTACCAGCTTTTGATAATACACTAGTCGGAAGAGGAGAAGAAGGTACTACATTTAATTCTTTAAGCATAAACTTTTGTTGATGTTTGAGCTTGCCAAGTTCATGCAGATAAATATTTTCTCATGTCTTCTCCATATCTTCCACAATGTTATAATCCATGGAATCTGAAACTACTAGAATTTTAGATGATGAGGGAGGGTTGGAGGATGATGGTTGATTATGGGGAGATACAAGTAGAGCTTTCTTTGTGGGAACTTTCTCTTTAGTAACATGATTTGAGTTTTTCTTCTTTTGATCTTCTTTACTAGGCTCTACTATACTTTTACTTCTGGTATTTACTGGAAGAACTTCCCGTTCATTATCAGAGTTAGGTAAGATAAAGTCGCACATTCCATGACATTCAACTGTTTCATCTTCTTCCATTTCTTCAGCTGATAAAACTGTATCTTCTTCTTCATCAACATCCAGGTTAGATTCTACATTAGATATAGCATTGGGTGGTTTGGGATCACTAGGTTGATTTCTTTTAAAGTTCCTAAATGGTCATTTCATAGAAGTTTCAGCTACTTGCTTTTTTATTTCAACCATTTCATTAGACATAGTCTTAAGAACCTTTTGTAAGCCTTCCATAGCATATGGGTCCTTGGTTGCCTTCTTCTTTGAATCATCTCTAAAGGTAACTTTCTTGGATTTCCTTTCTTCTAGAGAATTTTTCTTTTCCAAAGCAAGGATGAAGTTTTCAATAGCAATTTCTTCCTTCATATTTTCTGCTAATGTTGGTTTGGTAGCCTTATCAACGAAGATGGCTATGTTTGAAGGAAGAGCAAAAATGTACCATTCATTTCGGACCTCTTCACTAGGCTTGGATGCCACAAGTATTTTATTTGACAACTTATTGAAGCATGAGTTGAAGTCCTTAATGGGCTCTTTTGATTTGGCTTTTAGGTTGGATAGGTCATTAATAAAAGTTTTTGTAGACCTATCATCTCCAAACTTAGTTAGAAATTTCTCTTGGAAAGCATCCCAACTACTAATAGAACCCGGTGGTAATGAAAAGTACCATGATCCTGCTACTCCTTGTAGAGTGTATGGAAATAGTCTAATAACTCTTCCATTACTCCATTCAAGTTAATTGATGACATGAAATTGTTTATGTGTTCTTCCACTAATAGGCAATTGTCAAGATTAAATTTAGGTAGCGATTTTTTAGGATGTGCTGGCAATTGGGTCAAAGGTGTAGGCATTCTTACAGCTCCTAGGTTGGTCCGTGGCCTTGGTTGAGGTTGATTATGTGCCATTGTTAAGCTAATAGTAGAAGAGGGTGACAAAGAAGTCGAAAGTGATTGGATAGAGGATGTTGAACTTTCTGTACCTGTTTGAGCTATGACCTGAAGTTGTGAAACAGATGGATGACCTTGCAATGGTATCGATGGAATGGATGATGAGGAGGACAAAGTCTCACTGTGAGATTCTGATGGTGTCTTTCTAGCATTTTTTCGACTTGGTAAAGGGAATTTAACTGGTAGAATTCCAAGCTTTTCACTCTTTTCCCTAGTAAGCAGTTGCGATGGGATATATTGGCAAGTAACACTGCCTTGGGATAACCCACACTCTTCTTTGGATAGTGGGATCCCATGAAGTTTATGAATCAAAGATTGTACTTTAGGAGGTTTAGGAGAAGAGTTGTGTGGTGTGTTTAGGATTTCAATAGTGGGTTTTATATTTTTCTTTTCAACTTCTCGCTTAGGAATAGGGGATTTAGAATGTGAAGGAGAAGTTGGAGGTGATAGTGTGGGGGAATTACTCTTACAATGGCCTGTAGATTTAGATTTACTCACCATTCATAGTCTAGCCCTCCTTCTAGCACCAGAAGATGTTGATTCCTATAAAATTGTAGCACCAACATTGGGGGATAACCACCCAGTCTGGACCTTAGTGTAGCACCTTATCCGTTTGGTATGGTGGCTCCGACCAGATGTTATGGGACCAGTTTCCCAATAAAGTATGATTTGATGAATGGGTGTTTTAAATATATAAAAAGATGATAGATGGTTTAATATATAAGCTCTAAAATATACAAATATATCTATATAACCTGGGTGATCTCATAATAATGTGATTCTTGATGATTCCTAGCAGACAAATAATAATATAGATTATTTACTTATCTACAAAAATATGAATTTAAATAATGGTTAGTTTGTTTAATAAAATAAACCAAGTAATATGAAAACATATCGCATAACATACTAATATTTATCGTTGACATATGTATACAATATAACAATTTTAAATCATTAAGAAGTGAAATAATACAAAGTTGTTTGAAACATGTGAATACATCAACAATAGAAAATCAATGGAATGTTAATTACATAAAACAAGACAAAAGAACAATGGTAGAAGTACCAAATGCATTTGAGTCTCATTTATGCAAGTAAAACTCTAGTTCGATCTTCTTATTCTGGAAACTCCAAGGAGATACAAAAATGTGAGTCTTTATGAAGCTCTTTCACAAAAATTCTGAACCTCGATCCACAACTTATAAAAAATAAATTAAGAAGTGCAGAAGTGCAAACTTCTCAAATCTAGTTTTAGACAAATTGAGGACCCTTTCTAAAGTGACATGAAAGAGTTTTTATAGTAAAATTAGAAATAAACTGTCCATAAAAATTGTTGAGAGTTGTTGGAATTGCCTTTATCAAAATATGGGATTTGAATTTTAAATATAGAATTGTGATAAGCTTTGAAGAGATTCATCGCATGTAGGCTTTCTCTTGCATGTTTAACTGACAAATTGAGAGCATGCTTTGGACCTCTGGAGGATGACTCATCCTAGAGTGTAAATGTCCTGTGTATGTGGCATCTGAGAGCTCGGGCATCATGCAATCAATGGCATCAACAAGGCACTTGATAGTCATCTCTTGGCTGCGCGGCTTGTCAAAAAAGGTCCAATGCGCATCCCAGTTAATACCTTGTACTATGTTAAGCTACTCTTCCTTGGTGTCCAAATCTTTCTTCCATTGCTTCTCTAAAACTTCTCCTTTGGAAGTTTTCCTAGGGAACGATCATAAATTAAATTGGCACCATACAAGTCATCTTTTAACAACTCAATAACATTATTCATTATAACCCTCACCCTGGAAGTATCTCTTTCTACTTTTATCAATTGTGTTTCCCATTCCAGAAACAATATCTCTTTATGAGACTCTTCAATTTTATGTAAGTTAGCAGCTCTTCCATCTTCTGTGCTTTTCCAGAAGAGAAAATTTGTGACTTTATCATCCACATCTTCAAATTCTAACCTGCTATTAACTGCTTAGTCAATTAGTGATGTCGTTATGATGCATAATGGATTAATAAAAGATATTTTCTAGCAGAGTAGATTCAGCGGTTGAGATAAAGCCTTATTTGCCTCTAAGGCTTCCTTTTTGAACTCTTCAACCGTGGGATAATCTTTGAATTGTCCCAAGAAGAATTATAGCTATGTGATTGTCTCTTCTTTAGACTTAATCTCTTACTGATGTGTAAATTTATGTTGCTCAAGCTCTTGAGACAACTGTTGTTGTCTTTGAATGGCCTACTGGTCAATTTTTTGCTTTCTCTAGATTTAATTGTTCTTCAAGCTTCTCATTCTTTTGTTTCTCTACTATTAACTGTTCCTTAAGCCGATTAACCTTTTGTTGCTCTGCTGCCAACTGTTCTTCAAGTTGATTGATCTTTTGATATTTTTCTTTGATCAATTCATTCACTTCAGTTGCCTTATCAATTGTAGTAGTTGTGTATGCGCCTGCAAATTGAGATAACTTAGTCAAATCCTCAGAAGTATTGACCTATGAATCTTTCCATATGACATTCATAAATTCAGATTAAGGAGTTGTCGATGATTTTTGATCTATTTTCCTCTTTTTCCTTTGCCTCTTAACTATAGTCATGTGTTTTGGGCTGTAAAACACATCCAAGGGTGGAATCTCCTCAATATTTAATGTAATCTCCCCTAAAGGGTTTTTAGCGATTATTTCTATCTCTTTTCTAGTTGTTTCTTTGCTCGGTGTCTTTTCAATCACAATATCAAGAATAATGGGCCTTTGTGTTTCAGGAGGTGAAGATGTGATGATGTTTCGAGGATCATACTCCCTTTTGATCAAATTGCTCCCACTCTTTAATCAATATGGGATTAATGTGAACATCAGTGTTTAGTTGTTCACTGGCCTTATCACTTGCCTCAACTTCTTTAGAAACCTTCTCAATTACTTGCTATCCATTGTGTTCTACCTGCTGAATGATTGATGTGCTACTTAACAAATCCAAAGGTAATGTCAGTAACCTCTGTGTTCTGTATTCAATGAATTTTCCCATTTTCTCAGCACTCAATTTGAATTTTGCAAAATGAATTATTGTTGAGAATAATTTTGCTGAAGCAAACAAGTCATCAAACTCATAGTTCTCATGCAAGAATTTATTAACTTTCACCTAAGTGGTGAAATTGAAAGCAACCTTCTTTGGGTCATATTGTCTTTTAGGGATAATGGCTAAACTCAAATCATTTCTCTTGTTTGCTTCATTCTCGACATGTTTAAAATCATGTAATGAGTAAGTGCCACAGTGAAGAGGAAAGGCAAGCCACAACTATTTCTTCAAGTCTTTAATATTTCTAGTAATCCCTTTTTCTACTATCTGGTAGGCTATCTCCCTGGCTAAAAGCTTATCTGGAATGAAAAGTGGAAGGACATGAGGATCTGTAATACTACAAAAACCCTAACATAGGTAAATATCTCTTCCCCAAACCAACTATTGATTGAGGTTAAATCAAGGCTAGCCTTGTTAGACAGCTGATGAGCAGGTTTATTAGAGATGGCTTGATGGACAGGTAAAAAAAACCATGGAAAATATTGTATAAATGATACTTGTATTTAGACTTCCTTAAGTATTTATGGTAAATATGAATGGGGTTTGGGTCCTGAGCAATCCATTTTAAACCTAGTATGTGAAAGTATAAATTAAAAGAAATTGTGTCAACTATGTAAGCACTCATATGGAATGGGGGCACGACTCAGGTAGTGACAAATATGTTCTTTCTATAATCCAGTATTTGACTAGCTATTTTGTCCGATATGATAGTTTCCCAGTCCATGACAAAGGAGTTTATTGTTGCTTATATCAATGGAACCATATCAATAGAAAGTCTAGTAGAATCGGGGCTTCCGAAGAGTCTAGACATCATAGCAGCAACATAACAATATGGAGATGCCAAGGTGTCCACAGAATACATACCAGATGATTCATGTTTTTGCTTGCTAGGAAAATGTCTCCATTGCTTGATAGGGTCTGATTCAATGTCATTCTCCTTGGTGCAAGCTTCCAGGAATGCTTTGTTGTAGTGTCATTGGGGATCTGGCAGGTGATACATTCTCTTGACATCTTCTGCTTTGAAGGATCCAAACATCCTTCCATCATCTATGAAGAAATCTCTATCCGTTATGTTAATGCTCTCAATTACCCATCTTACCATATCATTATACGGTAAAATCTTTGCACGGGCTGCTATTCGATGGAGGAAAGAGATGGATAAATCATTGAGCGTGTTTTCTGATTTATTAGTTCCATCAGTTGTTGCTTCTTCCTCTATCTCTTTCAGATCTTTATTTTCAAGAAAAGTGTATATGCCTTCCCACGAGGTCTTGCCAAAACCTAGACAGGTGGTATTTGAGATTAGCGCCAATTATCCTTGTCCTTCTTCAACTGTAAGGGGAACCTTTTCCTTTAGAGTTCTCTTAGACATCTTCACTGCCTACGTGATTATAGATTTACATTGCAAAATGCGAAAGAGGAGCGTGATAGGAGAAAAACATTGAGAGGAGCCAATACTACTAATTATAGACTAAAAGTGGTTATGCGCATCAAAAGATCTCATATAGTACATAGTCACAAAGGATGAAATCCCTAATGGATTGTAACCATAATTGCCTCCAAATGCATTACCGTGTCCTCATAACGTGAAATTTAATGCCAAATTAATATATGTCGTGTCAAAAGTTCTCTAATGGTCCCTTTAGAACAAGTGTCACAACTCTGTGATTTTGCAATTAGCGATTGTATTATTTTAATATGTGTGGGACCATCGCATATTGCATTTCAGGAGTTACAAGCGCTATGTCCAAAGAATTCCTTGTATTGTTGTGATTGTGATGAGTAATGAGCTAGCTTGTAGAGTTGGCTGGTTGGTTTCAAACTTGGCAAATCATGTTTTTTTTTTATACTTGTTTTAACATTATATTGCAAGTGCTCATAATATATGGTACTTATTTCTATTGGGAGCACGATATGCAATATGCAATTGAAATAGTCGCATTGTATAACAAAGTTCCAATGGAATTGCTTCAATGTTTTTCTATGGATTGGTGTGATGCTATTTGCGATAGCCTTATCACATCGCAAGGTTTCAATGGAAAGCCCTAACTTATTCCTCAAAATTACCGATATGCGAAATGAAATAGTTATATCACATCGCATGTTTATAAATGGTTTTTTCAATTTAAAACTTTTCGATGAGGTATTTGTGATGACTTTGATTGCATCACAACTTTTGAAATGGATATTCATTGGCCTTAAGCAATTGCGATTTGCGATGAGTGATTCCAAACACTCATAAAGCAACTTTTATATGAAAAGTATGGAAAATGTATTTTACTCAAAAGGTTTTATTGCTTTTCTATATCCTAAAGTGGACCTTTTTCATATTTAGCATCTTTATACTAAGATTAAAAATTTCAAATTGGGGGGGGGGGGGGGGGGTGTTGTTGTATAGCACAACAGGATCTCATCATGTTTTTACTTGTAATTGAATGAATAATGTATCTATGGCATAATAGATGATAATTCAGCTAATGACATAAGGGAACAATGCTTCTTAATGATTCTTAGATAAGTATGAGACCCCTATGCTCATCCATTGTTTAGACCTATAGATTACATATTTGTGACATGTTTGACAAAATACGTGTCATGGCTAGTAGGGGTCCATTTTAGACCTTGTCATTTCTTTTTGCAAATTCATCATTGTTATGTTGTTTAGATTCATTTGTTAAAGTGTCATTGAGTTCTCAGTAGTCACCTGGGCTCTAGGTGTGAAAAAGTGACACAAACCTCGCAGTCACAGGCACAGGTCTCAGGAGAAAATTCTTGATATGCATGTATACCCATGTCGTGGGAGTTTTTGGAGCCTCCTGGACGTATGGATGTACATACCAAGGTAGTTTCCAGGGTTTTAATGGTTTAAAAGTTCATTTTTTCTCAAGGATTGGTTGCTTTAGTGGTTGGAATGGCTTTTGGGAGTTCTGTTGATGACGTGGAAGGTTTGTGTGATGTGTTTTCATCAATTATGCTTCCTTAAGGTCACCTAGGAGGTTGAATCCCATAATAGTGGCCTCTTCTCACATATTTACCCTTGTTGGATGGTTACTTGGATAGATGTGGGATGAGGGTGTTAAAAAATGGTATCAGTGTGGGTTGCGCTCTCTTTGGGTCATATGTAATACCACATAGTGGTATCATAGCAGGTTACACTATCATTAGGTAATATATGATACCAAATAATGATATCAAAGCAGGTTATGCTCTCTTTAGGTCATATCCGATACCAAAAAGTGGTATCATAGCATGGTTCACCCATCAGACTGGATGGGTGGTGTGTGTTGGTCTATATTATTGTTGCATATGCATGGTTGTAGTGATGTCTCCATGTGAAAGATGATGGTGTTGTTCTCAAGTGTGTCATCCTGACAATATGATTGGTTAGATGTTTAGGATTGTGTATTGTCAGTTACATTTGTATGGTTGTTGTTATCATGCATGGCATCATGGTATGTGTGATTGATATCATCATGCATTGATGATTGGACTCTAGCTAGAGTGATATTTATGTGTTGATACACCTATTTATTATATTTATAAATGTTTCATGACTATGTTATATATGTATTATGCTGATTTGGATGACCTTACAGATGAGATATCCTCCCCGAATTTTGCTAAGGTACGTTGGTTTATTGTGATTTGGTTTAGCTAACATAGTATGACTTGCAGGGAAATGATCAAAATGAGTAACATGATGGTAGACTACAAATATTCTCCCTATGAATCAGATGAGAAATGTGGTGTTGGGCACTCTTCTAACTTAGCAGACACATTGAGAAGAATGAAGGATTTGTAAGGAGGACAATGAGAAAATCATGCAGGCACAAGAGAAACAAGCAGAGGTTAATGTAATACTACTTCATAGTTTTTCATAATTTCAGTGATAGTGGCCACTTCGGATCAGCCATGGCTATGGTGGTAGAACTAATGGCATGTACGATAGTAGGTCTCATGGTGGTCACATGTTAGATAGAGATTAGACAGTGAGAGATGGCAGGTTGTTGGATACTCTGGATAGGAGAGGCGATGGACACAGGTACTACTGTAGTTTTGGTTCTACTAGGATTTATGATCATCGTCATTATCACCCTTATAGGAGGAGTGATAGGGGATACATACCAAATGAATTTAAGAAAGAAAATCCACCTACTTTTAATGGAGACTTGAAGAATCTAGAAGATGCAGAGGCATGGATACTTGGGATGAGGAATTTCTTTGAGTTGCATAATTATACAAATAATATGAAGTCCATAGTAGCTATCTTAAGCCACAGTGGTAAAGAAGATATTTGTTGGGAAAATTTGAAGTAGGTCAAAGACATTAGATGGAGAACTTGAGTTTGCATGAGTTTAAGAGGCTTGTTAGGAAGAATTACTTGTCAGAAAGGTACTGCGAGAGTAAGGCCAAATAATTTTATGAGCTAACGATGGGATCAATGACAAATGAGGAGTATATGACCATGCCCTCGGATTTATTGAGGTATGTGTCATATAATAAGGATGAGAAGTCTAAAGTTCAGTGATTTTTTAGTGGTTTTCCATTAGAATTTAGAGATCAGATTGAGTATGATGAGCCTCAATTACTTGAGGAAGTTATTGGGAGATGGAAACATTTCTATGAAAAATCAAAGCATAAGAATGAATCTCATCAAGGATGGAAAGGGAAAGATAAAGGTAAAGGTAAATGGAAGTTGAAAAGAACAAGGCCTCAGAATGTATAAGAGAAAGAAAATGTGGCACCAAAAAATAAGTTTAATGTAGCTAAACATGGACATGGATGATAGGAGCAACATAGGGGTGATGGTACTAGATGGTTGGAGTGTTGGAAATGTGGTATGAAACACCTTAATAAGAGATTGTGCACATAATAAGGGTGGTAGAATCAGATATATAGTGAACAGGAGGCACAAACTTTTGGGGATATTGGCCAGAGTGTTCTTTGTATCGATGCAACACTGGGCAATGGACATGAAGACCATAAGACATTTATCATTTAGATGGACAGTAAGATTTGTTATCAAGTTGTTTCTATTTTTATTGACCTTGGATCTAATTATAGTTATGTTACTCTTGACTTGATGGATAAGTGTGGTTTGAATAAAGAAGTGCATGCAAAATCTTCCTCAGTGCAGTTGGCTACAAAAAACAAGAAGAGAGTTCATCATTAGGTAAGACCTTGTGCATTTGATTTGAATGGTATGCCTATCACAACACATTTAAATGTATTACCATTGGGATCATACAATATGTTGTTATGCACGGATTGGTTGTACCTTCATAGGTCTAAGGTGGATTCTTATGAAAAATCCATTGAGTGCTTGGATGACAATGGAGAACCAAAAGTCTTACAAGAAAAGAAGAAGGCCACATCAGTTAGGATAATGACAGTTATGTAGGCAAAGAGAAGTCACATAAAAGGGTGTGTGTTATTTACAATGCATATTTCTAGTGACAAAGGTAAGGATGTTGAGGATGCACATGTTCTAAGAAGGTACCCAGCTCTACAGTCATTTCAGGATGTGTTTCTTGTAGATGTTTCAGAGTTTCCACCTCATAGAGAAGTGGAATTTTCTATTGAGTTAGTGCTAGGGGCAACTCCAGCATCAAAAGCACCATACAGGATGAGCACACTCTCATTTATAGAGTTAAAGTTGCAGCTCAAATAGATGCTTGACAAATGATACATTAGGCCAATTGTATCACCTTAGGGCACAACAATATTGTTTGTAAAGAATACAGATGGTACTCTTAGATTGTACATTGAGTATAGGTAGTTCAACAATGTGACCATCAAGAAAATTTATCTGTTACTGAGGATTGATGATTTGTTCAATCAGTTGAAGGGAGCAGCTGTGTTCTGGAAGATTGATCTAAGATCTGGATATCATGATGTACGCATTAAAGAAGAGGACATTTACAAGATAACTTTTCGCGCTAGGTATGGGAATTATGCGTTTCTTATAGTTCCATTTCATTTAACTAATGCTCCAACTACTTTTATGTGTCTGATGAATATTGTCTTGCATCCCTATTTGGATAAGTTTGTTATTGTGTTCATTGATGAGATATTGGTATATCCTAAAGATGAGGAAGCGCATGTCAAGCATTTGGCAGCAGTGTTAAGGTTATTAAGAGAGCATCAGTTGTATGCTAAGCTCAACAAGTGTGGCCTATTTCACACTGAGGCACACTACTTGTGACACATGGTTTCCAAGGATGGAATAGGAGCAAACCTAGAAAAGGTAAGAGCTATCATGGACTGTGTAGCTCCCGGGAATGTAGATGTGGTGAGATCCTTCATGGGGTTAGCAAGTTACTATAGGAGATTCATCAGGAAATTCTCACAGATTGCTTATCCTATTATGTCATTGTAGAGGAAAGGTAAGACATTTGAATGGACATATGAGTGTGAGGCCAATTTTGAGCATCTTAAGAATTTGTTGACACATGGTCCAATATTAAATATTGCAGAACCAGACAAGTAATTTGTAGTATGTACAGATGCTTGCAAGAGAGGACTTGGTGGAATCCTTATGTAGGAAAGATAGGTAGTGTGATATGAGTCACAGAAACTCAATTAGCATGAGAAAGACTATCCGACGCATGATCATATGCTAGCAGTGATCATAGATGCATTGAATATGTGGAGGCACTATATTCTTGGCAGGAGGTTTGTACTGATGAGTGATCACAATGGATTGAGGTATCTATTTGACGAACTGAATCTAAATGCCAACAAATTGAGATGGTTGGCCATGATCAGTGATTTTGATTTTGAGATCTGATACATCAAAGTAAAGGATAATAGGGTCACATATTCTCTTAGAAGTAAGATATAGGTGAATCATATAGGACCTATGAGCTCCTATTGGATAGACTTACGGGATATGATCTTGTAGGCAGGTTAGCAAGATGTCAGGTATATGGAGATTGTGCACAAGTTGCAGCAAAGTATAGGTACATGTACATGTAGTGGTATAGGCACAGTTACAAGTAGTGGTGCAAGTACACGTACAGTAACAAGTAGTGGTACATGTACAGGTATAGGAAACGGTATAGGTAGAGGTGCAGGTAGAGGTACACAGGATGTGGACTATTGTCTCATGGCAGATGGATTGGTTAGATTTAGGAACAGAATATATGTGTCATACAACAGTGAACTCAAGATGGTGATCTTAAGGGAGTTCCATGTGAAACCATATTCAGGTCATGCAGGCTATCATAATACATTGACCACAATGAATAAGTTTTATTATTGGCTGAATCTAAAGAAGGATGTAGCAGAGTTTGTGGCTAGATGTTTGAATCGTGTGTAGGTAAAGGAAGTCTATAGGAATCTAGGTGGACTGCTACAACCGATTGTAATTCTAGAATGGAAATGGGAGGTCATTTCCATGGACTCTATCACAGGATTGTTGAGGACAGTGAGACAACATGATTCCATTATGGTTGTTGTTGATAGATTGACAAAGTCTGTGCACTTCATTCCAGTTAAGACTATGTATTCATCTAATGGTCTGGCATAATTTGTCATCAAATATGTGGTCAAATTGCATGGTGTCCCAAATAATATTGAATCAGACATGGATGTGAAGTTCACTTCCAATTTTTGGAAGGATCTATTTGCAGGTTTGGGTACAAAGCTGGCTTTTAGTATAACCTATCATCCGCAAATAGATGGAGAGAGAGAGGGGGATAGGATAGGGTCCTATGATCAATTTTGGTTTTTGGTTAGAATTTTGTAAAGGAAGTAAAGTCTCCGTGAAATGTGGAAGTGGAGTGCGCAGCTAATTAAGAGTCAAAAGGGCTTTATCCCCTTGTATGGGTAAGTGATAGGTTGGTTTTGAGACTTACCCATAGGCCATGGACCATGGTATTGTAATGGAAAGGATATAAATATTTGAGTCATAGTGAGTATAGAAGGATAACTTTGGTGAAGAAAAAGTGTAAGCGAAAAGTGCTATGGCAAGAAAGCTTTGTTTTCCTATACTTAGGAGAAAGGGGAAGGCTTCTGCAGTTGAGTGTGTGGAGACCTTCGGAAGTCCATAATTGAGTGCATGGGCCCCTGCATCTGGGTGCACATGTTGGAAGATTCAGTAATTTGAATGTTGAATCTAATAAAGGTTGATTTTGGACCAAATCTATTGCATATGTCCCCTATTCTTATTTCTGTTTAAGTTTATGCATTATCACTTAGTGATCTATTTTATGTAAAATAAAGTGTATTTTCCATGCAAATCTATTAAATGTTTAATATTCATGCATGAAGAAGGTAATGAACTATTTTTACAAAGACATTAGATAGATATGGTAATATAACCAGTCGAAATGGGTAGATCTACGTGAAGGCAGATCTAGGGTTTGTATTTACTGAGCAAAAGTTGTGAGTCTTCTTCTTTTTGGTATGGTAAGTCTAATCATAGACCTTCATGTGAAGGTATGGAAGCCATTCGTATAGAAGTGCAGTAGTGGACCGTAGGAAGGTATAGATCTACATGAAGGCAAATCTTAGGTACAAGGGCTTTAGAATACACATCACACAATCTTTGGATGCAGAAACCTGGTTTTAGCATCCCCCAATACTACTTTGGGTGAGACTGTAGCCTGCACTATGCAAGTTATTGATGAAAGGACCAAAAGTTATGGATTCGTTGGTTAGAATGAATAAATATGAACCTGGATCAGGCCACCTTAAGCCAACAAATAGTTATGTTTCCACGACTACGATCTATCTAAGAGATGTGTGGTCAATGGTTTCCTACAGAGAAAGAGATTGAGAAGTGGATTGACCAAAAAGTGCACAGATTTGTGGCTTAAGAGAACATGAGCCCTAAATTATCCAAGGAGTAGTGGTTGTAGAGATATTTATACACGCATGATACCAAATCATTCTTTTTTTTTTCTTCCCTGACAAACTACATGAATGGTTGTCTAAATTGGCAGATAGTCAACGGATGCGGAGGCTTGAGGCCCTATAGTGTGGACTACAAAACTGGTATGACGTTTGGAAGCATCATGAAGAAATATCACATGGGCCATGGATCATTGGATTGATTGCACACTTGGAAGTTTTGTGACTGAGTTCATGATCAATAGAAATATAAGTTATAGTGAAGTAGAATGTAGGCTCTTTAAGGGACCGTGAGGTAAGTATTTGAAATCATTGAAAATGTGGATTAAAATGTTGTTATGTGAAAAGAGGTTTATGTAGTTACCTTGATGATTGGGGCCATGTGAAGTCTGAAATTCTTTAGAAGAAATGAAGGATTAAGCTCAGAGTATAGTCCGCTCATTGAACTCCCTCCCAGCGATGACAAAGGTGCAGTGTTGACTACACCGCGAAGTGTAGTTCAGTTAGTTAAGAAAGCTATCCTGAGGATAGCTCATCCATCCAATCCACCTCCATCTCCACCTCATACCCCGACACCTTCTGCTCCACCTCCACCTACACTTCCACTTATTCAAAATGGCAAACACAAAGAAGATGCCAGTTTTTAAAGGGATCAGGAGCGGAGAGCCTGAAAAATTTTGGTTTGTTGCAGGACTTGTATAGACAACACAACAGATTACATATGATAACATCAAGAAATTGTAGTTGGTCATAGCCTTACAAGATTGAGCATTGATATGGTACATCAATTACTACATTGACAACTCCATCACGATGTTAGAAAAAACCTATCAAGCTCTAAACAAGAAGTTTAGGAAGCCTAAGTTAGAGGCGCATATGGTGACTAAGTTTAAAGAAATTTGATAGAAGATAGATGAGACACCCTTGTATTTCGATCAAAGGTTGAAATGCCTGATCAGGCAAGCCAAAATGGTGATTAGAGATTCCTATTATCGAGACTGGTATATCTTGTCGCTCTTTCTGCACTTAAGATTGTCGTTGTCACAACAAAAGATAACAAGTAAAGAAGAAGCCATAGAAATCGTGATGAGGCTAGACTCCTCACCCGTATAAGATACAAACCTTGGAGTGCAACAGATTCACTCATAGCTGGAAAGCCTGGACATGGACTTGTAGATCCTGAAGAAAGGAAAGGAAGCTTAGCTGGAGGTGCACGCACAAGTCTGATGCTTGAAATGCAAGGGCCATGGGCACGATAAGGACCATTTCCTGGTTTATAAGAACTATATTATTGTGCCATGGTGCATTATCTATTAGGTTACTGGGCAACATGCAAATGATAATTACTATTTACTACTGAAGTTTGTGCGGGCCCCTCACTCATTGTTTTGCAATTTATGTAAATTTGTAGGTCATGATCAATGCCATTGTAGGTCTTATAAGCTAATGATGGATAGAACCCATACCTATCGAATGCTGGCACAAAACCGATCTCATGATCAGGGTGCAAGAGTAGCCTGCTGAGGATTCAAAGGTTGAGGACAAGAAAGAGGGGGCGGAGTTAGCCGAGGACGTGGGTAGATAATTTTCTATAACTATGGCGAAGTAGGACTCTTCGTGCGAGATTGTCCAAACCCCATTCATAAATCATGTCATTATTGTAGACATTTTGACCATGTGATAGAGGAATGTCTGATCCTTATGGGAAAAATGCACGAAAAGAAAACACATCCCCAATAGCCTTTGCATCCAGATGATTAGGGCGTAGCCCCACGAAGAAGATCGTAGCATAAATATGGTAACATGAAGTGGTATGGCCACTGGTGCTGATAAGGGAAATCAGCCTAAAGTTGATGGGGGGTGCGCAAGATTGCTGAGAAATAAATGGACTTTGACCTTAATCGCACTAAAGAGACCTTCATGGAAGAAAACAAGAACTTCATTGAGGCCTCCACCTCAGGAAGCTAGGAGAAAAAGTCAGAAAATAGTACGACATAAGAGGTAGATCCTTCAGTATTAGCTACATTTTTAAATACCTGTATGAATTTACTGCACGGTAAGAAAATAGTAGAAGGGTTGCAAGAGCTAATTGACAAATGTGAAAATAAAAAAAGGACACCTATTGAACAACGCATCATGAGAAAAATTGGTAAGCATAAGAAGCGAACGAGGTGCAAGATGAGGTTAACTACGTAGATAGGTGAATATGAAATGGAGCAGACAATCTTGGATGTAGGATCTGATGAAAATTTTCTACCTAAGTAGACATGGGAAAGGATAGGGAGACCTATGCTGCAATGATCTCCTATATAGTTGTGCATGGAAAATTAATAAAAGATTATTCTGATGGGACACTTATATGGTGTAACAATAGGTATTTAGGGTGCTAACGCATTGGCTGAATTTGAGGTCATTCAAATAGTGGATGATAGTAACCCATACCCTGTGCAACTAGGAATTGATTGGGATTTTGATATGAACATGGTAATCAACTTGAGGAAGCAGAAGATGACATTTGAAAGGAAGTCACTCAGGAAGGTAGTACCACTAGACCCTGCTGAGGGAGCATGCTTGCTGAACCTGTTCGCATTTTTTTGGAAGATGATGATGATCTAGATCAGATATAAAAGATCAAAATATGAAATGAATATTGGATCAATCCTATGGCCGATGGATGAATTCTGTGGGATAGGGATAACTCATGCACCTAAGACTTGGATAAAGTGCTTGAACACTAGCAGAATCGATTGCATGAAGTATCTATGCTCCGCTGCGATATGATGGCCAAATCACTACAGTGTATCTCAACTGAGGTGAGGAAGCTTCCACATTATGACGTTTTGACTGATGTGGAACTATTTTTCAGTTAATTTAAAAGGGAAGTATCAGAAGAACATCACTTCCAAGCCTTAGAGTTGGCATTGCACACTGAGGCTGCCCGTTGGTGGGGTACGTAGAAGGAGAGCTTCGCTGGATGGAAGGAATACAAAAGAATGATGAGATTACAGTTTGGGTATACTAACATTTGGATGAAATAAATGTACAGTGGGAAGGATGATTGGTGTGATCATCTGGCATGATGAACTAAGGCCTGGGGAACAGAACCACAACCATAATGGGTGCACATTTTTTGTCATAACTTAGATACAATCCCAATGAAATGGTATTTAGAAACAGAGCTTCGACATGGGACAATTGAATGGGTTATCTTAATAGAGATTTTCTTATTCACTTTCCACTTCAAGGATGAGTTTTAATGCATTGATGAAGTTCTCAAGGAGATAAAAGCAGCTACATTCTGAATGCCTAAGGAATTGGTTGAATGGGCTCAACCATATTGGAGTACACATCTACTCCATGCACTAGAATGTTACAATGTGACCACTGAAGAGGAATAAGAATAGCCACAAAATATTAACATTCCATAGACAAAGGGACAATGTGAAGTCGAAGGACCAAAAGTTGAGAACCCAAATATATCAAAACATTTGAAAACTAGACAAGTAAATATTTGATTTGAAGCAAAGCCTAAGTTCCTGAATATAGGAGACTATTGGGATGAAGATAAAGTCAATAAGGTGGCCAAAATGTTGCGCAAATACCAGGATCTATTCCCAACAAAGTTCTTGGATCCTTTGAAAATCACTTTGAAACCTTACGTGAAGCCCGTTAACCGGACACCTTATCGGTTAAATATAAAGTATAAAGAAAATGAGTGCTAAGAGCTTGATAAGATGTTAGATGATGGTATTATTGAACTAGTAGAAGAATTTGATTGGGTAAGCCCAATGGTTGTCCAAGAGAAGAAACAAAAAGGTGAAATCGTGATATGCGTAGATATAGGAAAGATGAATGATGCATGCGTGCATGATCCATTTCCAACACCATTTACAGATGAAGTATTAGAGACTGTTGGAGGATATGATGCTTATTCATTTACTGATGGCTCTTCAAGATACCATCAAATAAATATTGCACCATAATATCGAAGCAAGACAACCTTAACGACGGAGTGGGGTTGCCTTCAGTATATAATAATTCCATTTTGATTAAAGAACGCACCTGGAATCTTCTCTCGGGTTATCATCACAGTGTTCAAAGAATTTATCCGTACATTTTTTGAGGTTTATTTTGACGGTTCGACTATGTTTGGGTTGGTAAAGTGCCATGTTACAAGTCTACGCCTTATTCCGGATACATGTCGAAGGTATCAGATCGCGCTGAATTTGAAAAAAGTGCATATTTTGTGTGCCCTTTGGAATTTTTCTCGGTCATGTAGTATGTAAGCAGGGATTGATGGTGGACCCTATGAAGATCATTTTGATTGTGAATTTGAAAGCTCCCTGGAATGTAAAATAGTTGTGTAAGACCTTGCGGCACACTAGGTATTATAGAAATTTTATTAAGGCATATGATCAAATAACTGCGTCAATGGAAAAATTATTGAAGAAAGATGCGCTATTTTGTTGGGATGAAGAATGTCGGCGTAGTCTGGATGTGCTAAAAGAAAAGATGGTGACTACGCCCATTTTGGTGTTTCCAGACTGGAAGAAATAATTCTATGTGCATGTACATGCTTCTTGTATTGCGCTCAACATAGTATTAACATAGGATAAGAGAAGGAGAAATTGATCAGACAATAACCTTCGCAAGTAAAAAGTTATCAAAATATGAAAGAATTATTATACTACAGAGCGCGAAGGGCTGGCAATGGTCCACGTGCTGCAAACTTTTTGGAATTACTTGTTGGGCGGACATTTTAAAATGTATATAGATCACTCCACGCTGAAGTACCTGGTAAATAAGCCTGCGTTGGGGGGGTGAATCCACTGATGGTTATTGTTGTTTCAAGAATACGACTTTGAATTGATTGTGCAACCTAGAAGGATGAAAGCAAGACCAAACCACCTATCAAGGATTGAAACAGGCAAAGAACCAAATAGTTTTGAGAAAGGAATGCCAGATGCCCAGATATTTTTGGTGTGTGTTGCAATGACCATTTTATTGACATCATTCAGTTTTTAACCATGGGTAGAGCTCCAGAAAGATATTCCACTCATCAGAAGAAGGAATTAGTAGCCCTCTCTGCATATTTTTTTGTGATTTCAGGTCACTTGTATAGGATGGGAACAGATGAAATACTGTGAAGGTATGTTCCAGAGTTTGAACGCACTAGTATCCTCATTGAACCACATGGAGGAGTGGTAGCAAGACACTATGTAGGAAAATCGACTACACATAATATTTTGTGCACTCAGTTATGGTGCTCGACATTACATAAGGATTCTAAGGCGTGCGATGCTTGCTAAAGGACAAGAAATCCTTCGCAATGAGACGAATTTCCTTTAAATTGTTAGGTTTCCTTCCAGGTATTTGATAAGTGGGCTATTGATTTCATAGGCCCAATACAACCACCAGGAAAGAAGATAGGAACACAATATATTATTACTGTAACAAAGTATTTAACTAGATGGGCGGAAGCACAACTAGTGAAGGATTGTACAACTTCCACCTCTGTGAAGTTTTTGTTTGAATGTTTCTTAACACGACTTGGATGCCATAAGCTATTTATGAGTGATAATGGTACACATTTCTTGAATGAAACGATCAACGTGACACTTGAATAATTCTAGGTATACCACCAAAATAGCACGCCCTATCACACACAGGAAAATGGAACGATGGAAGCATTTAACAAAATCTTGGAAAATGCATTGACAAAAGTCTGTAACACATAGAGGAATGATCGAGATGTCCATGTACCAATAGTTCTATGGGCATATAGGATGACTTGCAAGAAGTTTACATTCCAAAAACCATTAGGTTGGTCTATGGGATTGAAGAAGTGATGCCTATGGAATATATTGTACCAAGTCTACGCATCGCAGCTTTCACAGAGATGGAAGATCACAAGACCTTGGAGGAATGGATCACACAACTAATGGAGTTGTAACAGGACTAACTTCTTGCACAATTTCACTAACAAGTGCAAAAGGAATGTGAGAAAGAATGGAATGATAGACATATTAAGTTGTGCACTTTCAAGGTGGATGATTTAATGCTGCTATATGACAACAAGTTCACGAAGTTTCTGGGGAAATTTCAAATGCACTGGTTAGGGCCATATGTTATTAAGGACATCATGAATGGTGGCACAGTTCATCTCATGAAGCTGAATGGGGAACCATTCCCTGGTAAATTGAATGGAAGCAGGTTGAAACTACATACAGTGGATCCGGGCCCTATGCAATGACTAGATGGTTACAGGAGAGTCTTAGCACTCTAGGCAATTGTAAGGGAGTGTGCGACTATAAACTATGTTTCCCGATCAGAAGAAAAATATAGAAAGGTGGTTGCACGATGGAGGTAAGAGGTGCAAGAGGAGAAGATGTGATGGATGAGTTGTGCCATAGGGGGAGGTATCATGTAGCTAGATCCAAAAATAGTCGTGGGATTCACTATTCGTGATTGGATGGAAAAAATCCCATTAAGAGGAGTGGGTAGGAAAAATTTATGGTGAACATATTTGGAGATCAACCACCAAGGATGAATTTATGATCTTAAGATGGAGGGAACGATCAGATTTGAATTCAAAACCATCTATAAATCAACCATGTTGGTCTGCCGAAGAACACTTTGCATTATGACAATTGTGTATGAGCCCTCTTGTTCCTGCTATATGAGTCAGCAGTTTTGGGAGGATTTAGCTTCAATCTTAATATTTATAGCCTTACCTAAGTGGAACTAGAAGATCTTCCTTAAAAAAATGTCTGCACTAGTTAGTTCTTAAGCCATTGTTTCTGAAGTGGAAGGTCCTGATGTTGTATCCATGGAAGCTATCCCTCATTACATATGGCATTGAGGTCACCTAGGCCGAAGAAATTGGTTCCTAAGGAGAAGCAGAAGAAACATGTACCGATAAAGTGGTAATGAATGAAGAACCTAGAGGTTCGACATAAAAACAAGAAGAATAAGGTAAAGAAGCTGAGAAAATAGTGGACTTGGAGGTAGAGGAACTCCTTGATGGAGTTGAGGAGTTAGATTTTTAGGAGGGTAAGCCTATCACATGGCTCTTAGCATATATCCCCCTGTGAAAAGGGAAAGCCAAGGTACCCAAGGATCCAAATTCGGACAAATTCACGATCTCTACACCACTATTGCTAGAGGAGATAGTTTTTGAAGGCATGCTCTTAGCATGCATTCCAGTGCTGAAGATGGAGGATTGGGATATTGCTGACCATGAGAAATTTCCTCACCTAGCTACCAATAATTACATGACAAATATTTACTATGAAGAAACTAAGGTCATAAGACTCGAACCCATGAAATGGGTCAAAGGCTTTGAGCAGGCCAGATTGCTACATATGCTTCACGTGCCACAGTTCCAACGGTTGATCATCAATAATGTGTGTGTGTGCCAGCTGCTCGCACTGGTACATGATGGGTGCTTATTTCTCGATGAGCCCATCCCTATAACTGATATGCTCATTCACATGATTACAAAGATTCCCTATAAATGGGTGGACCCTAACAAGGAGTTTGGAGGGAAAAGCAAAGGAAAGGAGCTCGTAGATAAAACGAAGACGGAGTTTGGGCTCATCAAAAAGTCATCTGGATATTCTATCCGCTCAATCCAAGACCAGACGCTGCAGTTTGCTGCCAAAATTCTAGCCAGGAAGATAACGAGAAAATGTCCCGCGGACAAAGTTCCGACGTCAGTAGTTTCATTGGATGCATAGTCTTCGAAGAGCATGCAGTATAACTGGGCACAGTACTTATGTAAAGAATTCCTAGTGAACCTCGACGAAGCAGAGGAGGAGGGAAAGACATTTCACTATGCCTCATTCCTATTGCTAATTGTATTAGTAGCATGGATGGTGGGCTCCAGTATTGTAGCAATAATGTTGCAACTCTTGGGGCTTCCTTCTTTGCTTTTATCAACCTGGTAGTTCGTAACAAACATGGAAGTGACGGTGACGTATGCACAAGTACTAGCTCTTACTGCAAGCTATCACTTGGTCAATTGCCGCAAGATTACTAGGAGCTTAAGCCAATTTCTACGAATTCTCAGAAGAAGCTTTTAACTGTAATGGAAGAAAGCTAACTCTACAGAGGCTATTCTATTTATATAAAGAGAATGAAAGCCGAAATGAAACACAAACCCTAGAAAACCCAAATTTACCCATTAACCCTACTTTTGTAAGGAAAGAGATGAAAACTGATGAAATGAGTGCCATTCACTACTGAAAATGTAAATTGCATTTATTTAGGCTATTTCTATAAAGAAATGAGAAGAAATCATTTTTTTGTACTTTTCAGTGTTTTTATGTGAAATTATTATGCTTGTGATTTATCTGGTTGTGACTGTGCAGAGGTTTGGTGGCAAAGGAAGATGGAGTTGGCTTTTGCAGAGGGTGAGGAAGGTGTGGGGAGGTGCTAAGAAGCCCCTGGTACCCTTTTGAAGACTTCCATAGTGAACGAACTTCGAAAAATCACTCACAGGAAGCTCTACAGGAGGAGATTGAAAGCTATTTATGGAGTTTTGAAGTTGGAAAAATGATGGGAAAGGGCTCCTAAAGGCTAGATGAAGGTGTTGAGGTGTTTTAAGTGTGTCAAGTAAGATCAAGAATGAACGTGATGGTTGGATTTGTTCAAATGGCAAGAAAGCATCTCTATGGAAAAACACAAAAAACAGGGCAGATTGGTGAAATGTTCTGAATGAGTTGGGCAATCTATGAGAAGTCGGTTGGTGCTACCTATTATATGGATGTATCATGAGCTGAGATGTTCTGCAAGAGATCTGCATATTTACTTATCAAAACTAACCAAAGAAAGAACTAACTATACCATGAAAACAAAACTTTGTATAGCTTGACCTAATTTCTGACCTACAAACAGAAACTGCTGAAGAGTAACCTATGAATAGTAAAGCATGTGAGAGAACTATGGCAAAAGAATAGGAAATGATCTAGGCAACTGAATCTAAACCAATATAAACCTTTCCAAATCAAAGTATCACACTAGAAGTTGCATAGAAGAGCAAAAACTGTGTTTTTGGTGGCAACAGTAGTGCCCTGACCTCAAATCATAGTCCCGGGGAAGGAGAAAGGAGATCAAGACCTGCTGTAGGCCTTTTTGAATCTTATTCTGTCACTATAGTAACCTATTTGAGCAACTGAAACAAAAGCAACTATACTAACCATCAAAAGCAGCCTAATCTAACAAAGTAAGATGAATCTATGCAATAGAAATTAAGTCATGAATGGAAGCAAAAATATATAAGTACATAGTAGGAGGCATTGGGCAGCTTGGGTTGGGCCCTAACCCAAGAGCTTCAGCCCTCTGAAAGAGATTAGTTCTGGCTCAAAAACTATTTCATCTTCATTATATAAAACAACAGTTACATTACATAAACTGTTCTAAAAAAGGAACTCGAAAATAAGATGAGGAATGTGCTGCACAAAAGTGAAAAAATATACTAATAACTGGATAACCTATTGAGGCTCTAAGCCTCCTTATTTATACAAATGGGGATCTCCAACAGTCCTCCTAAAATCAAGGAACTTGGCTTCCTAGAACTGAAGATAAACAACAGTCCTACTTTACTTGCTCGGCTGCCCCTTGGAATCATCAATGTGGACCTTTGTGCTCCAAGTTGCTAATGGAGGATTCGAGGGAAGGGGTCATAAATGAAGGAGACACCCCCCCTACAAATCCTCTTCCCTGCTTTCTTCTAGTTTTGGCTGCCATTTGCTCATAAATTCCTTGACTTTGTCCAAAATTGTCCAAAAAATCTGCATAAAACATTCATTAGACTACATGGCAAAGTGACTAACTCAATTCACTCTATTAGCATAAATATATTCAAAAACATGCAACAAACTAATGAGAATGGTGGATTAAGTCAAAATAAGAGGTAGAATGAGCCCATACAATTACCCATTTCTAGGGCTCATCATCACCCCCCTGCTGAATGGGTTGCTCATCCTCGTAGCGACTAATCTAACTCTTCATCCTTAATGGCACTGATAGATTCCCTGACATCCCAAGCCTCTGATGTGATTTCTTCCTCTCTATCATGGAAACCTGCTTTCCTATCCACTTCTTCCATTGTTTCTTTTCTTCCTCCTCCTTAACTCCTTCCAGCAGTCCTAGCAGCAGTGGAGAATTGAATTTAAGGCCAATCTAGTTGGCTTTCAAATTTTTCATTGAGTGCTTATATAGGGGCACTCTCCTCATGGCCTCCCTCATCCTGTTTGGGGAGTTGCACTCCCTAATCCTTAGTTTGTGTGGCAATGTATTCCACCTTCTCATGTAGGAATGAATGCAGTCATCGCCAAACTATCTCTCCATATCCTTGAAATGAGCAATAGCTTGGGCTTGCTTGTCAACATAGTTAGGGACAACTTGAGAACTAGCTGCAAGGTGTTGGTGGGCATAGATAAGAGCAAAGGGTTCTGCTAGTTCTGCTCTAATCATCAGGGGCTCACTCAGCTCTTTTACCATCACTTTCTGGATTTCCACTGCTCTCTTTTCTTCATGGCTCATCGAAGATGCCATAGCCATTAGCTGCAAGTCTCCCAATGTAGCATTTGGATCCCATGAATTCATGTCAGTAAGTGCCATGTTTTGTAGGTAAAATTCTGCTAGCTTTGCTTTATCCTCAGCTGAACTATGGTCACATAAATGCATAAATTGGCCATAATCCTAAAAAGGTATTGTGCCCCTCTAGGCTAGTATCTTAATCTGGAATTGGAGCCACTGATCTTTGAGGTATATTGCATATGATTTGGCTGGCTTCCTGCACTACAATGCCTCCATTGCCCAGCTAGCCATGCAGGCTAACTGGGCTTCCTATTCCTATAGCTGCCTCCTCAAAATCAACACTTCATTTTATGCTTGGGATTCTTTTTCCTATTGTTGTTTCAACAATGTCTCACTATCGGTCTAGGGTTCCTCTTCTTGTTCTTGTCTATTTGCTGCCTCACTATCTACTTGGTGTTCCTCTTTCTGTTGTTGTCCTTTTAAGATTGACAACTCATTTCCTCCTTGTTGACACCTAATCCTTGTGATTGGGTAACTATATGTAAATAAATAAATGAGAAATATGAACAGTCATCAGGAAATGAACTAAATAGTCTCTCCGTCATGTATATAACAGACCTACCTAATGGAATAGATAATATGAATCAGTTTTTGCTTTGTGGAGTTATTTCCTGGCCTGACATGGTATCAGAGCCAGCTCCCAAAATAGTTGTAACTCCCTTCTGCTTACTGCTCCCTGTCCTCTGTCCCTGTGGAGTTTGTCTACTATGCTCTCTGTTCTCTCTATCTACTGTGCAGTCTGCCCATTGTTCTCTAAATTCAGAAGTCATTGAGTATAGCAGCATTTGTGATGAATGCTGGGGCAGTGAGCATGGAACTGTTTGAATAATGTTGCGAATGTTTCTTTTTTCCATGTAAAATACATTGAATAATGCTGCGACTGTTTCTTTTTTCATGTAAAATATGTTGGTTAAGAACGACCCCCCTCCACACTGGTATAACAATGCTCTAGGCGGCATAATTTTTGCAATTATACATTGTATATTTTATAGCGCTGTTGCAAATTGTTAGAACGAATTGCTGTATATTTTACATATGCTGTTTGATTATGAGGGTCCGCAACCCTTGTTGTGTTTAGAACTCCATTTAACACCAAACCGAGAGCTTCTACAGACTGATTTTCATGCCTGTTGAAATGGCCATTTCTTTGATCTACAGGTGAAGTTAGTTTTTTAATTTTTGTGTACAAATGGTGGCAGTGGCGATGGTGGTGTCATCGTGGGAGGAGAAGGTCTACATGGCGAAGCTGGCCTAAGCTTTTGGCCTACGGACATCTGTTGCTACTTGTGGAATCCATCCACATTCAGAAGTGGAATAACATTGCTGCTCTTAACACCAAAAAGCTTGAACGATTGGCTCCAGAAAGGCGTATGCGTTGGCTCAGAAATGTTTTCACGTTGTTTTGAACACTGTATATGTTGGATCCAGAAACACTGTCACATGGTATATTCCTCTAAATAGTTGAATGCTGGCCTGTTCTAATATTTTTTCAAATAGTTGAAAGCAATACCGATACATTTGAAAGCTGACATTTGAATGTTGAAGCAGTAGTTAATAATAGCTTGTATGAAGCTCTAATGTTCTGTGACTTATAGTTATCAATGAAAAAAAAATTAAGACAAAATCATACAGTGGGAAAGTATGCAATTGTCATAATTTATGATTGAAATAAAAAAAAGGTTCCCCTTTCATTTTCACATTGAAGGATGGCAATTTAGATTTGTAAAGGGAAGAAGTGGTCAGTAGTAGCTGAATGATATTTATTGTTTTAAGTATAACCGCATGAATATGGACAAAGGGATGACTTCATATATTTCTAAGAGGGTTTGTAACTTGTGATATTGAGAGTCCAAATTCGTCTAGACTACGTTCTTCAGCCTTTTAGTAGATGTAGTGCTTTATGCTATTGAGGGTATTTTATACTGCCATATTCTATACTTTAAAGTTGTGCAGATGAATGTGAATTGACATTTGAGTTTGTTGTCCAGTCACATCAGAACTATATTTTTCCTTCCCATTAAGATTAAAATTTTGTAGCAAAATTTTTGAAGCAGAAGTAATTTTTTTTTTATAGTATGCATTCAAGAGGAAGAGGAAGGTATTTTAGAGGTAGCGGGGGTAGACATTCTCAAGGAGAAAAGACAAATTTGCACTGCATATGCTACAAAAGAAATGGATCACATGACAAAATTGAGCAGAAAAGAAACCAATAGAAAGGTAAAACCGATGATACAGATAAAGGTAAAGCACCTGAATCTGCTCACTATGTTGTGGCACAATGTAACATTGGAGTAAATGAAGATTTATTTAATGCTTCACTTGCTTCTTGGAAAAATGATTGGTTGCTTGATTCAGGAGCGACTTGTCACATGACTCATAGAAAAGATTTTTTTGAAGATTTCACTGACAATGTTGATGGAGCAGTATACTTCGCAGATCAATCAAAAATCAAGCCATCAGGGCTTGGCACAATCAGGCTTAAACTACTTGGTCTTCTAGACTTTCTTATGGATCATGTTTTATATCTCCCACAGCTCAAGAGAAACTTGTTGTCCTTGGTCCACATCCACCAGCAAGGTCACTCCATTCATATGTTTGATGGCAAGATTGAGGTAAGACAAGCATCTGACCACTCACTTGTCATCAAGGGAATAGAAGAAGAAAGGCTTCTTAAACTACAAGGAACCTCTGCTCATGCACAACATTTCTCATACAATTCTCATCATGAAGAAGGTACACTTCCATCAAGTTTATTATGTCGTGCTAGATTTGGACATTTGAACTATGACAGTCTCCGCTTATTGAAGAAAAATGGTGTTGTTGGTTTGCCTACAATTCCTAGGAAACTTAAGCAATGTGATGCTTGCATTCTAGGAAAGCATAGCAAACAGTCTTTTCATGATTCAGATTCAAGAGCACATAGAAAACTTGAACTCATTCATTCAGATTTATATGGTCCAATGCCTGTTCCTTATGCAAATGGAAATAAATATATCATGACATTTATTGATGACTACACCAGAATGTGTTGGGTTTACTTATTGAAGAACAAATCTGATGCTTTCCAAACATTCAAGGATTTTCATAAATGGATTGAAAATGATGCACAATCTCATATTGGGTCTATTCACACTGATAATGGAAAAGAATACACATCAAATGAATTTGTAAACTATCTTCGTCAACATGGGATCAAACATCAAACAACTGTGCCTTATAATCCCCAACAGAATGGTGTAGCTGAAAGAATGAATAGGACAATCTTAAATATGGTACGATCCATGCTCTTCTTCGAAAATGTAAAGATAATGTTTTGGGCTGATGTTGTTCTATGTGCTGTTCTAGTTGCTTTTTCAACATTTCATTTTCTTTCTTCAATTGAGCTCTTCTGATTCTTTCTGTATGCCTTACCATTCTCAATTCCCTACCCATCTCTCTCAAATTTTTCTCCATGCACCCTATGTCTTCTACCCCATTTGATTTTGTAATATGCATCCATATGTGGGTCCTAACTCTTTCCTTTTCTAGCTTGAAGAAAAGAGGCACTGCAAACTTTTGTGGGATGATCTTCCCACCTTCCAGAAGGTTGTAGTAGGAACCTAAGTTAGGCTAAGGTCCAGGCTCTGGTATTTATTTTGCCTTATCTTCTTCCTGGGTTTGTTCTTCTGCCTTCTTTTCAAGTTTTTCAGTTTCTTTGAGCTTTGCCAATGTCTCCTGTAGAGAGGTTTGTTTCTCCTGTAGGATTGCTTTAGAGTCCATTAATTTGATCCTTTCCTTCTTGGTAGAGGTATTAGGACTTCCCCTCTCATAAGTGATGGAGATTTTGGAGAGAGATTCCTCCTTTGTTACAGTAGGTGCATCCTCAATGATGATGGGTTCTTTCGAAGGTGGCTGAGGCTTCCCCATATTAATTCTAGTGCTTTCTCTAACTTTGAAGTACATAGATGGTTGTCTTTTTCTTTTCCCTTTTTGCTTAGCTGGAGTACTAAGTGCAGCAAGAACAGCTGCTGCTTCTCTTGCTAGTGTCTCAGGAGACACTTATTTTTGCTATTTTTCTTCTTCTTCCTCTGTAGTCTTGCCTGTGTCTGTTGCTTCTGATTTTGTTTCTACTATCTCTGGTGTTGTTTTCTCCTCTACTTGATGAGTTTCTACCTTTCATGTGGCAGTCCTTCTCTGAGCTATCTTGGGCTTCTTCTTTTCAGTTTTTGTCCTCTTCCTTTTCTCTGTTGTGATTTTCCCTTTTTCTGCTTTTGATGTTGTTTTCTTCTCTGCTTTAGGTTCAACTGTGGTTGTGTCATGTTTTTCCTCTACCCTCTGTTTTTCTTCTTTTTCTTCTTCTAATTGTATATTATGTGCTTCTTCATGGGTTTCCTTCTCAAGTTCCTCTTTCTGCTCCTCCTCCTCACTGCCATATGGACTAAGGTCATCAATGAGAGTTTTTATGTCATCTTCTTTAGTCATGTTCCTGAAAATTTCCCAGGCTATAGGGATTGTGTATGTGTGGAGGGAATCCTCTACCAACAATTTAATGAGCCCATGGTAAGCCAGTTGGTTTGGAACCCCTGCATTCAATTTGGTGCTACTCTCTATCAAGGATTAAAGAAGAAAATATGGAAGACTGAGTTTTCTAGATGCAGGTAGGTCCATTCCATATCTTAGTTCATGTAGCAGTTTGAAATGATAACCATAGACTATATTGTATCTCCCTTCACAAGGGATATATTTCATGATTTGATAGCTAACCTCACCCCGTGGATAAGGTATGTTTGTCCTTCTGATCCTATTCTTATCCTCCACGGGATGTTCACCAGGCTAGAAAAAGGTCTTTTTAGTAACTTCTCCTAGTGGTTTTTCTTCTTTGCTCGAGGGGAGCCCAAGTGGAAGACTTGTAATTCTGCTGATGAATTCTGGTGTAATTTCTATGGTTAGACCCATGAAACTAACTGTAGCATAGGTTTTTGAATGGGGTCTTAAAGATAATAAAAATTCCTCTGTAACTTCCTCATCATACCCATGAAATTTCTAAAAGAAAGGCATCCAATTTTCCTTGGTAAAGAGGGCTACCACTTTTGGGCGTTCATGCAATTTGGTGGAATTCAGAGGCTCCTTTCTCATAAAACTCCCAGTCCTGATGTTTAGTGACTGCTAGAAATTCTCAGGTGAAGAGGAAGGCAACAAATTCTCAAACCCAAAAACAGAGGAACAACTGAGGTTTTTTCTGGAACCGAAGAGAGTTTTCGTGTTTCTTCTTTTTAACAAAAACAAATTGTAATTTTCCTGCTCTTCAAACTTTGTTCTCAACCTTAATTCACTTCTCAGGTTGTTTGAGGAAATCAATATCTTTTTTTTAAAACAAAAAAAAAAAAACAAACAGAGAGTATGCTAGACAATGTTTTTTTCTTCTCACAATGTAAGCAGACCACCCAATGCAAATTCACTGTTTTATAGGCTTAATTTCCTAAGGTTGCATCACTTCTTCACACAGGAGAATATTACAGAGGAGAAAGAGACAAACTTTCAGTTCAGAGAGTAAAATGGAGAGGCTGTATATATGTTTCATAAAAACACAAGAAGACTTTTGTTCACACTTTTCTTTTCAACTCAATACTTGGTTTCAAATCCTACTACCTTTTGTCAATATATAACATGCAGAGTGTGTTTTCTGAGCCTACCTTCTTTCGAGCTCGAATTTGGCATAAAATCCTGAATTTTCCCTCTACAAAGTTGTTCATTGGCTTTCTTGTAGAAAGGCTCTTGTAGACTATGTTTCCGCTCCTATAGAGTGTGATAATGCTCCTGTAGAGTTCAATAAGCGGAAGGGTTTTGAAACTGGCAGAGAGCGACTCTGTCAAGGTTATGAAGGTGGTAGGTAAGTTGTTGCAGCCAAGAATAGGACAATGCAAATGAAAACAAAGGCGATTAATGCATCGACTGCAGCGTACTTAAGCTTATGGAATGTTCTGTAGTGATGAGGTAAGGTGGCAGGAATGGTACGTTATCCCCATCCAGACCATTGGTCCCTTTTCTCCCCAAGTTCACTGACCACATGTGCCAATTGCACCCACTAAATGTTGTTTGAATTAGATGAGGCTTGTTCGAACTGGACGAGGGTGGCTAGTTAGCTACCCAGTAATTTTGTTTAATCATGACCATCTCAATGGTTCATGCAATTTCTAAATCATATTCATGCAACAGAGCAACGGGTTTAGCCACTTACTTGTTAGTCGCTACAATGCTTTGCATACTCAAACTTTGTTCTTGGATTGCTGGTACTATTGGCACTCGTGGCTTTTGAACTGGTGGCTTGGCTACCTCATGCTGGTGATCATTGATCAGGAACGGCTCCTTGCACATTGTATGCACTTGTGGTTGCATTGACCCTACCTTTGGAGCTTGTTTTTTCGAAGGGATCAGTTGTTACAGCAATCTTGGAAGATTTCTTGTAACTACATCTCCCTCTAAAATTTCTAGTTGAGGTTTGAGCAGGGATTGAAAAGATAGCTAAGGAAGGTTCTGAAGGAAAAGGAAAAGTAGCTGGTATGCGCTAGGTAAGAAACAAGTTAAGAATGATACTGTTTAATCTCCATTTTTTCGACGAAAAAAACAAAAGAAACAAGATTTTTGTGTTTTCTTGTGCAGGGAAGAAAGAAGCGAGTGGAAATGCAGTGGTGTAGGGATGGAATGGAGAGTTAGGAGGATGAATGGTGGCAGGGTGGTCCACATGTCTTCTGGACAAATTTCTATCCCTCTTATTCTTTTCTGAACTTGATTTCGAGCTCTTTGTGGTTTCTACAGGAGCCTCCTGTAGAATGTACAGAGCTTCCTGTAGGATGCAAAATTTCCAAAACAAGTGAGACCAAAGCTTGGGAAAAGACAATGGTGACGGAGAAATGGGCTATCAAGGGTGTATTCAACCTGGCCATGCCCCTTTTCCCTTATGTGACCCTCCTGCAATCTACAATCCATTCAAAAGAAGTTAGTTTTTCTGTTTTTTTCTTTTTTCTTTTTTTTTTTCTTTTTTCTTTTCATCTTTTTTATTTTTATTTTTGAGACAGTTGGGGTGCCTCCAGGAGGTTTTCACCCTCACTGCCTACCCTAGGTGCCTCTAAGAGGTTTTCACCCAGGGATCTTTTCCTCTCTTTTTATGTTCTTTTTCTTTTTTTGTGTGTGTTTAGGATGTGGGTGGAGTGGAGGTAGAGACTTGCTCCACTACCAACACTGTTTTACTCAGATTTTTAATGAATTCTTGCTTCCAGAGGGGCTTCCTGTAGATCTTCAACCTATCCCCATTGACAAGCCTAGAGATGGCTTCTTCATCGATGGTCTGGATCAGAACTGAACCATTGTCATTACATTTTTCTGCAGTGTACAGTGCCAGCCATCTTTCCTCAGTTTTCCCTTGAAATCTTTATATCTTGAATCATACAACATCGCCTAATATCCTTCCTAGAATTTGTTTTCATTGAGGTGTTTGTCATGCCATATTTTCCTTTGAAGTTGGACTACCTCTAAGTGGAGAAGGCCCTGCATTCTCTGTTCATCCAATCCATTTAGCTGAAGTACCCTTTCCTTTTGTGCATGGCTGAGATATAGGTCCAGCTGAGATATAGGTCCTGCTGAGCTACAATCCTTAGTGTGTTATATTCAAATTCTATTAACAGCAAAGCCTTCTTCCCATAGACCAGCTCATAGGGTGTAAACCCTGTGGTGGATTTCCAGGTGGTGTTATAGGCCCAAGTGGCCTCATCCAATCGATCTACCCAATCTTTTCTGTTGTTGCTCACTACCTTGGTCAAAATCCCTTCCAAAGCTCTATTAGTGACTTCCACCTGTCCATTTGCTTGCAGATGATAAGGGGTGGAAGTTTTGTGCTTAATACTGTGATGTGTAAGTAAGTCTTCAATCAGATTGGAGGTAAACTAACTCCCTTGATCTGTGACTAATTCTCTTGGATAGCCAAACTTGTAGAAGATATTTTCTCTCAAAAAATTAGCTACTTTTTCTTCCGTTGCTGCCTTGATCACCTTTGTTTCTACCCATTTTTTCAGATAATCAGTACACACAATGACGTAAGATTTTTGTTTTGAAGGAGGGTTAACAGGACCCACAAAGTCAATGCCCCACTTCTCAAATGGCTCGAAAGTCACTTGAGGTTGCAAGGGCATCTCATCCCTTGGAGTAGGTTTCCGCATCCTTTGACATCGGTCACATTGGCTGATATATCTCCTGACATCTTCATGAAGAGTGGGCCAATAGTAACCTGCTTGCAGAATTTTGAAGGCATTCCTCTTTGCTGCAAAATGGCCTCCACAGGGCCCATCATGACAGGTTAGGAGAATGTCAAAAACCTCCTCCTCCTTGAAACATCTCCTCAAAATCTAATCTGGGCCAAGTTTGAAGATATTGCCCCCAATCCAGGTGAATGGGGCACTTTTCCTCGCGATCTTGCTCTTTTCTTTTCAGGAAAGGTGTGGCAGAAACTATGTTGAAACCAAGTAATTTTCTATATTAGAAAACCAAGGAGAGAGTACTGAGATAGAAAATGGGTGTTCATCTGACATTTGATCATCCACCATTGCTTCTTCACCTGCAGGTAGATCTAGTCTAGACAGAAAATTACAACAACATTTTCCTTACCCGGCTTATCAACAATGGTTAAATCAAATTTCTGCAATAAAAGTAACCATCTAATAATATGAGCATTTACATCTGGTTTGTTCATCAAATACCTCATTGTAGCATGATCAATGTGTACGAATGTTTGATAGCCAGTGATGTAGTGTCTGAACTTATCTAGGGAATGGACTACAACTAGGAGCTCCTTTTCGGTTACAGTGTAGTTTAATTATGCCTTGGACAGGTTTTTACTTACAAAATATATGGCATAAGGCAAATTCTCATCAACTTACCCTAAGGCTTCTCCTATCGCTTTGTTCGAGGCATCTATATGAATGTGGAATGGTAGGGCCCAGTTTGGACCTCTCAAAATTGGGGCAATGACCAGTTTACTTTTCAAGGTATCCGGAGCCTCTTGACAATTATCAATCCATATGAACTCAAAATATTTTCCCAAAAGACCAAACAATGGAGAGGCTAGCTTACTGAAATCCTCAATGAATCTTTTATAATACCCTACTAAGCCTAGGAAACTTCGAACATATCTTACCTTTTGAGGAGGTGGGACCCTTTGGATGATGGCAATTTTGTTGGAATCCACCTGTAACCCTTGCTGAGAAATTGCATGACCTGGCATGGTCCCTTCAATCATCAGGAATTCACATTTTTCAGGATTGAGGGATAGGTTCACTTCAATGCACTTGTCTAAAACTTTTCCCAGGTTAGTCAAAGCTTCCTAGAAGTTAGAACAATAAGGGGTAAAGTCATCCATATAGATTTCCACTGAATCATGAACCAGCTCAACAAATATACTCAGTACTACTTTTTGGAAAGTGGCGGGAGCATTGAACAACCCAAAAGGAAGGACTTGGTATGCAAAAGTACCCCAAGGACAAGTGAAAGTGGTCTTATATTGGTCTTTTGGGCTGATTTGAATTTGATTGTACCCGCTAAACCCATCTAGGAAGGAGAAGAACTTCTTCCCCTACCAGGCCATCTAACCCTCGATCTATGAAAGGCAAAGGAAAATGGTCCTTCTTGGTGGCCTTGTTTAGTTCTTGATAATCGACATAGATTCTCCACTTCCCATTTTTCTTTGGCACTAGCGCCAAAGGAGAGACCCATTCACTGTCAGAGATAGGGTAGATGAATCCAGCATCCAACAACTTTTGCAGTTCTTCTTTGACAATATCCTTAAGGGCTGGATTCATCCTCCTTTGAGGCTGCTTGATTGGTTTACAATCTTCTTTAATGTAAATGTGATGAGTACAGACAAAAGGGTGGACTCCCTTCATCTCCTTATAGCTCCAAGCAAAAGCATCCAGGTGGTTTTTCAATAAGCTACACAGTTCTTTCTCCCGAGAGGTGGATAGGGATGAGTTGATCTTTAAGTTTATTTGTGCACTGAATTCCACATTCTTAACTTCGATACGGGTTGGATTAGCCACATAGAGATCAACTAAAGGATTGGCTTGGGTTTCTTCCACCAACTCTTCTAATGGCGACACACTAGGGGGTGGATTCTGAATCAAGTTTTCAATAAGATCATCCTCGGTTTGTGGGCCCCTCATGGTAGCTTCTATTGTACACAATGGTGCAAAATAAACTTCATCCTCATCTTCCTCCTCCAACCATAGAGGTAAATCATGTTCTAACAGAGGTTGGGTAGGAGGATATAGGACTAACTACTTGGACATATGCTCATTCTTGATTGTCATGTTTCCAGCTCGACAACTGATGTAGGCATCTATAGTAGCCAACCAAGGTCTTCCTAGGATGAGAGGATACTTAGTGAGCTTTGCCTTTGGTTGGAGAACCAGGAAATCTGTAGAGTACTCCCAAGAATCAATAGAGACCATTACATCTTCCACAATCCCCTCATGGGTCATGGTGGAGCAGTCTGCTAACTGCAGTATTGTTGTGGTCTTTCTCATGGAGCCCTAAAGGTTGAGTTTGAGCATATTGTCCCTGGTCATCACATTAATGGAAGCCCCTAGATCAATCAGGGTATGGGGGATTATGGTGCCATTGATGGGGACATCGACTACAGGACTTCGAGGGTCTAGATATTTCGAACAGATCACCTACCCCAACATCAGGTTGAATAGTTGTCCTATGACATTGATAGTTGGAGCATCTCTCTTGTGCCTGCCTGGGTGCCTGAAGCACTTCTTCTTGATCATTTTTTTGTATATAGGCACATCCTTTATGGCTTAGAGAAGTGGTATCTTTATACATAATTGTTTCAATTGTCCCAGAAGTTTAGTTTCCTCTGGGGACGGTTGTGTGGTTCTAGTTAGTCTCTTAGGAAAGGGTGGAATGGGGTGGAATGGCTTTTGGTTCAGTTTCCTATTTTTCTTCCACATCCTCCTTAGGGGGAGGTTAGTTATCTGGGAGAACCTTCCAAGATTGTAGGTTAATCTCCTAAATTTCCACAGCATAGGTCGGGCATGATGTTTCCCCACTATATACCTGCTAGGCCTATTTGTTATTGGGGTTTGGGTTTGCTTGAGAAAGTATTTGAGGTTGCCTTGGTGGAGTAGGAGGTAATGGTTGTGGTTAAGCAGGTGGTCGAGGCAAAAGAACGGGAGGAGAGTTGTACTGGGGCCTCCACTCCGTATGAGGTGAATTCCACTAAGGTTGTGGCTAAGCATAAGAGTGAAACAAATGAGTAATTGATGGAGCATGGTATTGAGATGGATATGACCAAGGATGGGGTGTGGACCAGAAAGGATGAGTAGAGGGACCCCATGAAGGCATGGAAGTGTCTTGATTGGGGTTGTAATAGGTCTGGGATGTCCCTTGCATTCCCTACTAGTAACGTTTGGGCCCATGGGGCCTCTTTTGGTTCATGAAATAGAGTGGTTCAGTGGCTCCTTCGGCCCCCTGATATGTAGCTTTAAGTCTAGGTAAGGAATGGCACTAATTCGTATAATGGTCTTCTTCACAAACTAAACACACTTCTATAGAGTTTAATGGACATTCGTTCCTAGGATGCTTTCTAGTGCACCTGGGACAAAAGATGGCCAAAGCCCTCTTGGTCTCCTCTTCTTTCCTTTTGATATGCAAGGTATCCATTTGCATGGCAAGAGTCTGCCTCATCTTGCTCTTGAATTCTTCCAGCCGATTCTCAAATTCACTTCTAAGAGATGAAGTAGATGAGGATGTACTAGCTAAAGGCTGACTTCCCCTACCTCTCTTTCTGGCTACCCTAGAATGGTTTCTAAACACAGTCTTGATGTCATCATAAGGTAGTTGGTAGATGTCTCCCCCATCCAGCAAATGGAGGGTATCTAGAAGGTCTTTAGGGACTCCTCTAAGCAAGGCCAACTTCAAGGATTCAGGGTCAAGTGTGCACTTGGCCCTTTTATAACTGAGTTGAAACCTATCTTCAGAGTCTTCTAAGGATTCATCACTTCCCATCGTCATTCAAAAGATTTCTTCCATGGTATCCTTTGACCTACAGTAGTCTCAGTATTTGTTGTTAAAAGCTTGTTGCATATGAGCCCAAGTTGTGATGTTGTTTCCAGGTAACCCCATGACCCAATGCAATGCTGCATCCTTGAGGGTAGAAGGAAATAGTTTCAACTTCTTCTCATCTTCTGCATAGTCATAGGTTCGACAAAGAATAACAAATTCAAAGAAGAAGGTATCAAAATCTTCAGTAGTCAATCCATGGAAGTGAGGTAAGGTTGAAGGACCTATGTTTTTCATTTTAGTGTCCCCATTGGTCTCTCGGATAGGAAAGGTACCCTCTATTCTTTCCCCATTTCCTATAATATTTCTGTTTTCAGCCATGGTCTCAAGAGGAATGGTTTCTTGCTCTTCTTCTGCTATAGGGTCTTCGTATATCTCTAGAGGTTCACCTATAGGTTCTTTTGGATCACTGCCACCAAAGAAGAGAGAAGGGTGATTTAGTGATGTGGTGGGCGTGTTCAGTAGGAAGTTTTCTAAATTGTCTCTGTTCCTAAGAGGCATGAAAGGAAATCTCTTTTTGGGTGATTTTTTTTTTGTTTTTTTTTTTGCCTTTTACCTGAAAAACTGAAATGGATTCAACAACATATTGCAACTAGCTGAAATGAATCTTGCTGAAATGAAATTGTAGAATTGAAATGAAAGCAGGAAATGCCTAATCTACGCTTGCTGAAATGAAATTGCAGAATGGAAATGAAAGCAGGAAATGCCTAAACTATGCTTGCTGAAATGAAATTGCAAAATGGAAATGAAAGTAGGAAATGCCTAATCTACACTTGCGGAAATGAAATTTCAAAATGGAAATGAAAGCAAGAAATTCCTAATCTACGCTTGCAGAATTGAAATGAAACAACTACTCTACTATTGCTGAAATAAACTACTTCGCAGAATGTTGCAGTAGAAAATATAAGAAAAACAGTAATCACAAAATCCTCTGACGCTTCCCCGACAACGACGCCAAAAATAATGGTGGGCTCCAGTATTGTAGCAATAATGTTGCAACTCCTGGGTCTTCCTTCTTTACTTTTATCAACCCGTTAGTTCATAACAAACTTGGAAGCGATGGTGTTGTATGCACAAGTACTAGCTCTTACTACAGGCTGTCACTTGGTCAGCTGGCACAAGATCGCTAAGAGCTTAAGCCAACTTCTATGAATTCTTAGAAGAAGCTTTTAACCGTGATGGAAGAAAGCTAACTCTATAGAGGCTATTCTATTTGCAAAAAGAGAATGAAAACTGAAATGAAACACAAACCTTAGCAAACCCTACTTTACTCATTAACCCGACTTTTTTGCAAGGAAAGAGATGAAAACTGATGAAATGAGTGCCATTGACTACTGAAAAGGTAAATTTCATTTATTCGCGCTACTTCTGAAAAGAAATGAGAAGAAAACATCTTTTTGTACTTTTGAGTGTTTTTATGTGAAATTATTATGCTTGTGATTTATTTGGTTGTGACTGTGCAGAGGTTTGGTGGCAAAAGAAGATGGATTTGGCTTTTGCAGAGAGTGATGAAGGTGTGGAGAGGTCCTAAGAAGCCCATAGTACCCTTCTGAAGACTTCCATAGCGATTGGATTATGAAAAATCACTCACATGAAGTTCTACAAAAGGCTACAGGGTATCTACAGGAGGATCTACAAGAGGAGGCTGAAATCTATTTTTGGAGTTTTGAAGGTGGAGAAATGACGGGAAAGGGTTACTAAAGACTAGATGAAGGTGTTGAGGTGTTTGAAGCATGTCAAGGAAGATCAAGAATGAATGTGATGGTTGGATTTGTTCAAATGGCAGGAAAGCATCTTTATGGAAAAACACAGAAATTAGGGCAGATTGACGAAATGTTGCGAATGAGTTGGGCAATCTATGAGAAGTGGGTTGGTGCTGGATGTTCTATGGATGTATGGTGAGATGAGATGTTCTGCAAGAGATCTGCATATTTACTTATCAAAACTGACCAAAGAAAGGACTAACTATACCATGAAAACAGAACTTTGTCGAGCTTGACCTAATTTCTAACCTACAAACAGAAATTGTTGAACAGTAACCTATGAATAGTAGTAACCTATGAATAGTAAAGCATGCGAGAGAACTATGGAAAAAGAATAGGAAATGATCTAGGCAACTGAATCTAAACCAACATCAACCTTTCCAAATCAAAGTATCACGCTAGCAATTGCATGGAAGAGCAAAAACTGTGTTTTTGGTGGCAATAGTAGTGGCCTGACCTCAAATCATAGTCCTAGGGAGGGAGAAAGGAGATCAAGAGCTACTATAGGCCTTTTTGAATCTTATTATATCACTGAAATAACCTATTTGAGCAACTAAAACAAAAACAACTATACTAACCATCAAAAGCGACGTAATCTAACAAAGTAAGATGAATCTATGCAACAGAAATGTACTCATGAATGGAAGAAAAAACATCTAAGTACATAGTAGGAGGTGCTGGGCAGCTTCGGTTGGGCCCTAACCCAAGAGCTTCAGCCCTTTGAAAGAGATCAGTGTTGGCTCAAAAATTGTTTCGTCTTCATTATCAAAAATAGAAGTTACATTACATAAACTGTTCTCAAAAAGGAACTCGAGAATAAGCTAAATAATGTGTTCTACAAAAGTGCGAAAATCTACTAATAACTAGCTAAAGTACTAAGGCTCTAAGCCTCTTTATTTATCAAATGGGGATCTCCAGTAGTCCTCCTAAAATCAAGGAACTCGACTTCCTAGAACTGAAGATAAACAACAATCCTACTTTACTTGCTTGGCTACCCCTTGGAATCATCAATGTGAACCTTTGTGCTCCGAGTTACTGATGGAGGATTCAAGGGAAGGGGTCATAAACAAGCCCGACATATGGAGGAGGTTTATGAATTTTCTTGGAGGTCATCCTTTGACTCTAATACATATATTTTCATGGTGTAACATGCCCAAATGGGTCTTTGACAATTACATTAACTCTTTTACTTTCATAGAAGCACTAAAGCATGTGCTTAACCTATGGAATGAGAAGAAACTCATTTTTACAATTTACAAAAATAATAATTCTTTTCTTTTACAAGTACAAAGATCAAAATTACATTTTTGATGACCGAACCTAGTTACACTTTCTTCAACACTGCCTCTTAACTAGGGAGGTATTCATAAATCATTACAAGGTGTTTGGACGTTTTCAATTTGAAGAATTCACAAAATATAAATCGAATTGGCAATCCATTTGTTATAGCATCATAGTAACCAACATTGTTTCCATAGCAAGGCCTTGACTAACAACTCTATCTCTCTTTAGATCATAGCACAGTGTTGGTGAGACCGACAATTATAAATACCTTCATCATTGTCACTCAAGGTACATACCTACCTGGGTGTTCATTGATTATGACCTTCTAGGACTATTATTATCTTGGGTTCCCACCCCTCAGATAATATTAGTCATATTTCTGACTTTTGTCATGGATTCCCTACACATTCTCAAAAAGCATCAGATGCTAGATGATTACCCAATCATCCATTCTTTCTTCCCAAGTGAAGAAAAGAATGTTGTCTCTATCTCTCCCTATTAATAGGGGAAGATATGCCCATTCTTATAAAGGAATGTACCTGAGCTCCCTCTGACCAGGGAATTTCCCAAGTTCCCTCTTAATTAGAAACTTGTCAGAACTCCCTCCCAAACAGGGACTCTTCTTTTCATCAACAACTTCTTCTTGTGGTTCCTTTAGCTTCTTAATCAATTTATTTCCTTCATGTCATGAAATTCAGTCAAGATTCTTCTTTGTAGGGCATCATCCATTGATCACTTTCCTTCTTGGTTCATCATTTCATTCATTTTTTCATGGAAAGTGGCCTTCTTGATGCATATCTGGAACCTTTGTGATATGTCTACTTCTTCTTCATCATGTTTCTTTTAGTAATTTCCATCCACCACATGAATGCAAGTTGTAATTTTATTTACAACCCTCGTTGCACTAGCTAGGAATAAAACCTTCCAAATATTATTCAAGAAATTAGAACATAATATTAAATCAAATAATAACTTTCAAGATGGCTTCTCATCATGACATTTTGTTTGCTTCAATCATCAACATCATGCATGTTCCACATCTCTAAGGCCTTTTTGAGGTGTCAAGGGTCCTTTGATATTTTTTTCCTTTGTCAAAATTCTCGTGCCTTCTTCCAGGAGATGTCTTTAACAAATCTTTCGGATGTTGATTCAAAGTATTCATGGTCACCTTTTATTCTTGATCTCTTTTCCCATACGCTTATTTATAGGTTCTCTTGTCAATCACCTCATACTTCATATGAGGATATTTGTCATGTTGACCCTTTTCAGTGTGTGAACCATGCCTTCATGCATATCTTAAAGAAAGAGATCTTATCTTATTCTTGACCATACTTCCAAAGAAATTCCCCATAAGCATGATGACATGACTTAATTGAAAAACATAGATGCATACATACCTCATCTTAGTTATTTCGTTGATCATCTCAGCTTCCTTTGAGAACTTCCTTGATTGAGATTATTTTAATCTCCTTTTCTCCACTACATCTTCCCTACCTACCTATATTCCTTTTTTGTATCCTCATAAGTGGTATTCCAACCGAGACATCTTCTTTTCTTGAAATTCATGAACCCGCTATTGAAGATTCCACCAGAGGATTCTTATAGTCCTCATTCTGAAAATGCTCCTTCTTGTTGATGATAGTGGCTTTCTAATATGATTATTCATGGTCATGATCATTCCTTTATGTATTGATGAGGTCATTCAATGGTTACATCCTTCCTATATGAATATCTTTATCTGGTCTATCTCCACATAATGCTCCTATATTCTTGAAGATTCCATTCTCATAAACCATGCATTCTATCCTACTATTACATGTTCCTATGATACCAAAAATTTTAAAGAAGACTTATGTGAATAAGTTTATCTCAATCATAGTAGAGATCCAGAGGGTCCTCCTTCTTCTGCTTCTTCTCTTCTTCTTTTGCTTCTTGGGTAATGTGGGCTTCTTCTCATTTCCTCTTATTTTTTCTTTCTTGAACTTAGGAAAATCCCTCTTATAGTTTCCATATTCTTGGCATCCAAAGCATTGGACTTTGGAAATATCTCTTTTACCATTTCTCTATGGACCAAACTTGCCAAATTACCCTTTTCTACAGGCCATTGCAGCAAATGCCTACTCCTTCAATCCCACGTCATCTCTGGATTTGAGTCTAGTCTCCTTAATTTTGCATAGATACCAAAGTTCATTAAATGGGGTAGCTTCCTTCTTGGCATATATACTTGATGTGAAGTTGCCCCATTCCTCAGGTAATGCATTGAGAACCATATTTTTCATCTTTTTATCTAACATAAATTCTCCTATTTCTTGCAGTTGGTCTCTCATCTCAAATGCTTTCATGAAGTAGGGAGTGATTCCTTCTTCCTTGGAAATCTGAGTTTTGTATAGTTCATTACACAACAATATCACTTCTCCTACTGTACTAACTAAAAATAGCTCCACCATCTTATCATATATTTCTTTAGATGTTTCATGTTTAGAGACATATGGAATGAGAGTGTCCTTGATCGATTCTATCAGAATCCTTTGAGCCCTTGTTTCATTCTTATTATAATTTTCTAGGTTTTAAGTTTGTTCCGTGGTAGGAACAATGAAATTCTCTTTGATGTAGTCCAAAAATTCATTTTCTTTGAGAAGTAGATCAATCCTCTTTTTCCATGTAAGGAAATTATCAGCCCCAACCAATTTGCTGCTTTCCTTGCAAAAAGACATTTTGTTGCTTTGTAAAAAGGAACTAAAAATAATTATTAGAGAGTGTTCGTGATGAAGAGATATTGTTTCTTCCTTGATGAATGAAACTTCAACTTCTTGGATCTTGGAGTTTTCTAAGATGCTTCCATCAAGGTGCCTTCTAATAGATTTGCTTGTTGACGAAAACTTCTGAATGTGTGGATCTAGAGATCTTCAAGGATGGTTCTAGATCTAAGTACCTTCCTTTGAAAATGATGAGTCTTTGATGTAAACCCTTCTTGGATGAGCCTTCTTGAGGATGCCTTTAGATGGAAGCATTTCTTTAGTTCCTAGAATGATAGCCCTTCTTGATGGATCTATGAGAGAATATATAAATCCTCCCTATATTTGATGGATTTAGAACCTTTTGCTTGTATATCTGATGCTTTAGTGTCCTTGGGATGCCCTTCCGTGATGTGTCGCCTTAGCTGTGAAACCAGGATGAAGAACCTAGTGCATCAAGGTTATGAAGAGATTCTTTGGATGATGATAACTGTTTGTGAAGTACTTTTTACTTTTCTTATTAGCACAATATTATCTTATTATTATTATTATTTGTTCTCTTACTTCATCAAACAATTACCAAAACAAAAGGAGACCAAAAAAACAAGATGGTGGCTCTCAGCTAGGGAAAAACCTCTCTCTCCTAGAGAGGAAAACCCTTCTGCAAATTTCTCTTATTGAAGCTTCAAATAAAAATTTCCAAAATCTAGACCCTTGACAAGAAGATCCTCCAAGCACAAGTCAAGCATTTCCCTTTGATATGAGATTATTTCTTCTTGTAGCACATCAACCTCCTTCTTTGTCCTTTTTTCACTAATGACGTTCCTGCAACAACCCTATTCACGTATACCACAAAAGAGACATTCTCCTTTCCTTCCTTCACTTGATATGGAGCCTTCCTTTAATCGAGGAGAATTCCTTGTTCCTAACTCAACTAAGCTCTCTTTTGTTCACTTTAGTTGTGTATATGGAACAATGACAATATGTCTTATTTTTCTTCGCACGTGTGGAGGATACCTTGAATAATTTCAGCTTGTCTTTCTCTCTTTCCTTCACTTGAGTAGTCTCTTCCTTCGCTTGAGTAAGAGGCCTAATTAGAACTCTTTTACTAGCCCACTCAAGCCTCTTCATATTACTATAAAAGTAGGTCTAATATGACAACAAAATGAGCCTCCTTTCATTCACACATGTGATTGTAATTGGGCTAGAGATAGACTTTCCAAACACCGCCTTCTACCCTTCCTTCTTCACTGAAATAGAGACACCTTCTCTTTCCTTTCTCACACTCTTTTCTAGCCTTTTTCCTTCGTTGATTTCATAGAGCACTTGCTTTTCTTTTGGTGAGGTCGAGTGGACCTATATATAGGAGTATGTCCCTCCTATTGGTCTGACTTGATCAATTGAGGCTGACTTGTCCTTTAAATTCTAATTTACTTCTTTTCTTGAGGCCGACATATGGAGGAGGCTTATGACTTTGCTTGGAGGTTATTATTTGACTATAATAGATAGATTTTCATGGTGCAACCTGCCCACATGGGTCTTTGACAATTAAATTAACTCTTTGACTTTCCTATAAGCACTAAAACATGTGATTGACCTATGAAATGAGAAAAAACTCATTTTAACAATTTACAAAAAATAATAATTCTTTTATTTTGGAAGTACAAAGATCAAAATTACATTTATGAAGACCGAACCTAGTTACACTTTCTTCAACACGTCATTATTCTTTGTACACATTTATCTCAGTGGGTATTAGTATGCCTCCCCTGCCTCATTTTAGATCATGTACTATCACATAAAAGGAGACTTCTATCAATTTAGTAGGTCTCACCCCCTCCACTTTTGTTTGTCCTTGCATTGCTTGAGTTCTCTCTCTCTCTCTTTGACTCTCCTTTGTTGTCTCATGGAAGTGTAACCTACAACATATTTCGGTCATACAATTTTCTCCTAACACTCATATGTCGAGGGGAAATATCTTATCACCTAAAAATAATCACCTAGACATTTCTAACTAGGTGGATCAAAATACACCATGTAGGATTAATTTTACTATAGTAAAATCACTTTCACTATGGAAAATAATTTAGTAAACTACTTTTGTTAAATTATTTTATGATTAAAATAAAAAAACCCCATGAGAATAATTGAATAAATCATTATTTATTTAATTTTCTTTGGGAATAATTATTAAATCATTGTTCGGTAGTTATTCATTGTCACGGGTGACTAAATCTCCTAGGAATAATTAAATAAATCATTATTTATTTATTATTCCTTATTTCCATTATTGGAATAATTGTTAAATCACTATTTAATAATTATTTGAATTTCACACCATTCTTAATCCTTGCGAAATAATTAATATATCATTTTATTTGTTAATTATTTCTAAATAAAGATATTCGACTCTTTTAAATATATTTTCTCTCTCCAAAAAATATAATAAAGTATTCCTAGTGGTTTGATCTTGATTTGGTCAGTATTATTTTATTATTGTCCATTTTAAGGATTAACTCAATACTTTGTTATAAATAGGGCAATTTTCCATTCATTCTTCACCATGATCATTATGATCATCACCACTATCGTCTCTTTTATTTTGAGCTCCCATTTGAGTTCTCCACATTGTTTTGGATTTCTCACACATTAAGAGAGAATATTGATTACTAAATCATCAAGGAAATCAAAGGACCCATCGCATGGAGGGGGATTTGCGGATCCTTTTTGTAGATCTCCTTGACCATGTGCTTTCAATAAATAATTTATTGAATTAATGTCTTTCAATTTGGGTTATTGGATTGGATATCTTTACTATTGTTTTCTATTCTAGATCATATATTCTTTGGTTTTAGGTTTTCGATTTTTGTTGCAAATTGGAATCGTAAGCAACCGTCAAATTTTTGTTAGGGTCACTTGTCACTTAGAAACCTAAGTGAAGTGTCTTTGATACACCTTCCAAGAAATTTCACAATAACATCCCTATAGGTCGATGTGTGGGTAAGCACTGAGACCTCTTCTCTAGCTTGGTTGATTCTTGGTTGCTAGAAGCATCGCCACTATTTACGTGACGTGGCCCCAATATCTTTCCATAAGAATCCTTGTAGGGCTCAGTTACTATTTGAGTGGAAACAATGCTAGGCCTATATGGATATTTATCATAGACAATAAACCTCACAAAACCATTTTTTGTTGATTGTTTCACAAATTAAATAGATAGAGGGAAAATTTACCACTTATTTTTTTGCTTTGTTGTATGTATGTGATTCATCTTAGTTTATTCAATGAACCTTCCCTCAACACATAAATAAATGCACACCAACAAGCCTACCATAGGGGAACCAAGAGTTACCGCTCATTTTACATACTAAACCTCCCCGCTTTACAAAGGAGTGTGTCAATTCTCTTTCCATATTGGCCTAGAATACATCATTCAAGAACTATGATTAGTTAATATTTGATTGAAGCAGCCTTGATTGGTACCCCTCCCCCTCAAGGTACCCCTTTTACTACCCCTCAACGATGTCCACACACTACCCCCTAGGTAATCCCATGCATACTTCCTCACAAGGGACCCCTTTACACACCACATTTCAAAATAATTTTACAATGGTGAATACCTACCACATACCTTATAGCTTCTTTAAACCTACTAGATCTAATGAAGCTAAAAAATTATCCAATCACCCATAATTGAACTTAGCCTCTGATGCCAACATAACTACCTTCATACATTCCCAAGTTTGAAGGTAAGTAGGGAGAAACCTTATCAACTGCATCATGACCTTTCACTTCTGGTGTTCCTCCAAAAACATCATTGAGGAATTATTTCATCTAATTCCATTTCAATTCAAACTCATTGGCCCTACCGCAAAGTGGCATGTGAGCGAGACAAATAGTTCCCATCGCAAATTTGAATCCCTTGCTCACTCATTCATCACCTTTTTTCAGCTCCCAGTTCACCATGACATTAGGTTAGAGTTGTTATTCCACATTTGGTAGAGTGCGTCCACTCGTATCTCTAACCATCTGCATGAATAGAGAAAATGTATTTGTACTTAAAGTTAATGTCAGACTAGCCGTCTTTCTAGATTTCTTTTCGAAATATCTTGTGCTAGCAATAGTAAAATATTTGGACACCAACATGGCCCAATTATAAGAAGAAGCTATCAGAAAATATCAATAGTTTGTGCTCATTTATACTTAGTCTGGGTACCTTTACTCCAGTCTACCTGACGCCCCCTTATTATAGTCATTTGGACAAGATAAACTACGAGTATCAAATGTTGTAGACGGTTTAATTAGGACCATCACAACAAAACAACCCAAAAACACTTTTAAATAGTATGGAAACATGTATAAAGGAAAAACCCATTTCCAATCATATGGTGGTCCACCTACAACTCAAATTCCACCTAACATGGGATATTATCCCAATCCGTCTATGCCCTTTCAAACCCCCACCATGTAGCGTAACCAGTACTCTAACATTCATGGTAACAAATATCCTCCCATGTAGTGTGGCTAGTACCCTCCACATGCTGCAGAGGTGGTTTCCACCTCCTAAACCACTTACAATAGCCAAAGACAAGGGAACCCTTACTACCCTTTTAAATCACCCCAACTGAACAACCTTATTGCTTAGATGAACACCGGGGTTAATTTTGTACAACCTTCTTCCCAAAAACAACAATAGTCATTTGAATAGCTAAACACAACAAACCCTACAAATTCCAGCAATAATAAAGGAAAAAATAAACAAAAAGGGCAATGTTGCCAAGGGGAAAACAACTAACAACAACCTTCGTGGGCACTGAGTGGGGGACATTCTCCTAAATGAAACTAGGACAATGGTTAGGGTATCAATAACCAAAAAAATCTGAATAGGAAATCTAGTCTAAGGACTAAGAATGTTTTCTTTGTTTGTGGTGAGTATAGGCATTACACTCATCATTTCCCTCAACTCCCTAAGTTGAAGAGAATGAGAGAAAGAAGAGGATAGGGAGAAAGAAAAAAACAACTTGCGATTATGCAGAACCATTTTTCTCACCAAGAAGTAGTGGACACACAACATGAGGAAACCCCTCCACCTTATCAAAATACAAATGGGGGAAATCTCAATGACATAGAAGACTGTTACATTTATATGATAGGCTCTTGTGTCCTTTCACAAATTTAGAACCGTAGCTATGGAACTCTCCAAGAAAAAAATCCTTCCACATCAACTAACACCACAGCCACAACACCTTTGATGTTGCCTCGATTCCCTATCAAAACCATCCCACAGATGATTGAAATGCCACTAAGTCATGTGGCACATAATTCAAAAGAAGCTCACAACTATAGAATTGTTGATGACTTAGTGCATTCACTTTCTTCCATGTCAGCATTGGAAGTCATGTAAACTTGTCCAACGTAGTGAAAATATCTCATTTTTTCTTTAGGTGTGATTGACACATATGACTCACGATTGATGACCTTTGATTTAAACAATGAGCAACCACTGCTACCATCGATAGTTTCCTCCCATAGTCTGGTCATTATTTGGAATATCACAATCCATCGTTGCATATTTGATAAGGGGCATCTACCTGTATTATGTCCAAATCAATTTGGTAGAATATAGGATCCCCCAAGATAACTGCTTCACCCATCACACTCAGGGCACATGATGGGTGCCCCTCACCCCCCATAGGACTCTTTTAGAATGTCCCAGTAGAGCTTTTTGACAAAACAGTTCTGATTTATATGAAAGTCCCCGATGCCCAACTAGATTACAATATCTTATTGGGTCGTAGCTCTATGTACACGATCACAAAAATAGCATAATCATTATTTGGCATCATGATATTCCCACACAATGAGAAGATCATCACCATATACCAACTCACACATTATGAGACATGAGCATCACCATGCCCTGATGGAGTGCTACCATATGTTGGGCTTCATAAAGAAGTTGTCCCACCCTTAATCGATGTTGGTTATGGGATGTTCAAGGCATCATCACTCCTTATAAAATATCTAGGATATTCTTCGATTGCCGCAACAGAGTTTGAAACACTATTATGCATGATGAGTTCTCAAAATACACTACATTCTTAGGAAGTAGTCCTGAACACCCATAGTGCTATGAATAATAAGTCATCATTCCTACCCTATGCAATAACTCCAACAACATTCTTGTATCCCCGACCCAATTTTCACTGAGAACAAATTATGGCAACTCTTACGTTGCCCAATATGGCTCTCGCAATTATTGTTTAGTAATTCCTCCCCCCCCCCCCCCCACCACAAGCCACGTCAATAAACTTACGCATTACCTTGATATACATAATTTCTTTGTCCACCCCTCTAGAAATCACCCCACAAGGAGTAATATCTATGTGCGCACCAGTAGGTTCAACCAAAAGGGAAAAGCAGAAAGGCAAGAGCTTTGAAACTTCAGTAAACACTCCTCTTAGGGAACCTACCCCATGTGCATTATGTAATATATCAAGACACCCTACAAACTAGTGTCCTACACTATAAGAACTGAAATCTCTTCTTCATGCCCCTAAGGCACCATTGGCCCCATCTCCACCATTGGGGGACAAGGCTACTCCATCACGTGGCAAAGGCCTACGGGTCAACCATCCATGCACTATTTGCACACAACATGGTTGTTACACTCACCATTTCCCTAATCACCCTCATTAGCAAGATTCATTAGTGGCCCTCCATCAGGCCAACATTGTCACACCATCGTTACCTACTACTCCAACTATTGATGTTATGGCTCAAGTCATTTACTGTCTTTGAAGAAGAAGCTTCACACTTGATTCTTCCATGTACCCATTGTCATTATAACTCTCATCCCTTATCAATATCTACTAAAATAGTGGGGAAACCAATATCAATGCTACCAAGCCCCAGCCAAAATTTCACCTTATGTGATGCTCTTAGACATTTGATTAGTAAGTGTCCCCATTTGTAGGAAGTTAGGAATTAGTACTAGGCTCAACAAATTGTCCACAAGAATAGACCTAGGTGCAAACCCAATATTTGTCACATTTATATGTAAAATCATCATAGTTAGCTTTTCCCACATCTCCCTTGCTTGCTAGAGGCATGGACCTATTTTAAAAATTGATATTGGACACTCGGTCCCCTTTTCCATGGATACTCAACCTCATACTAGTTAGTGGTAACTACCTCCCACTAGCACCCAACCAAGAAAATTGTCAATGGCTATGAGAGACACCTTAAAAAAAACCATAAATCTCATCAACACAGAACAAGTACCTCCCCCCAACTACCCATGGGAGCCCATTCAAGAGATACCCCCACCACCTGGTGCTGATGACACCCAACACCATATATGGTTTATATCCTCATCCATGGAACATTGATTCATACCTTCTGCTCATCACTTTTTGGTGTTGATATTGATTCACCCATGCAAAGGTTGCACCACCCACAAATGCATGTAGTATGTGCATTGTCAATATCATTGAGTTCCATGGTAGCTTCCACTAAATAATTGTCTTACTGGTCCACCAGCACCACTAGGTGTCAATCCCATCCTCATGACTCCTCACAACCTCTGGCAATATTAGATAATATTTTCACTCATATGAACATATTTTAAAGGCATTGATGGAACCAAAATACCATTGGGATGCCATTCACCATTGATCCTTAATTTTATGAGAGAAAATGTTCTCATCTACTGAAGCACCATGCCACAATATTTGTATAGTAGAGACAAAGAACTTGCTACCACCAGGATAGGTAGATTGGTTCAAAATTCTTATCCCAACACAATATGCATTTGACGAAGGGAACATGTCCAATATCTCACCTACATTTAAGGTAGATATTTCCACCAAACCTAGTATAATCAAATAAATATCGCTAGGGGAAGATTACTTTCCAGAAGAAGCGACCTATTACAAAGCCCTATTTCAAAGATATAGGGACATCTTTGTGTGGTCTTAATCATAAATGCCAAGAATTAGTCCTAAAATCATGGAGCACAACATTGACACATGGCATGATGCTTATCCATTTAGGTAAAAGAAACATCAACTCCACCTTTCCAAGGTAGATGTGATTATAGAAGAAATCAACAAACTTTAATAAAGAATGTTTCATCTACTCTATCACTTATAGATCTTGGGTCTCTAACCTTATAACCACCATGAAGAAAAAGGGTACAATTTGGGTTTGTACTAACTTCAAATATCTGAATAAGGCATGTTACAAAGAAAATAACCCTACACCCTTCACTGATCAAGTAATCGATTCTTACGTTATACAAAAATCCTTATCCTTTATGGATGGATTCGTAGGATATATCTAGATTTTGATACGACATACAAACCATTACAAAACAACCTTTACTACCCCATGCGGCACTTTTTCCTACCGCGTCATGCACTTTGGCCTTAAAAATGTTCACACCACCTTCTAGTTTGCCATGAGTTATATCTTCCATGACTTACCTCAACTAATACTAGCCTTAATAGAAGACCTCACAATATGATCCAAAAAGCGCTTAGACTGTCTGGAAGATCTCTGCCTATTTTTTCATTTTGGCAATAAAATATACTCTTGAACCCCCTCAAATGTGTCTTCTACGTCAATGCAGAATGACTACTAAAATTTATTTTTTTCCAGCAAGGTGTTAGGGTGAACCCTATAAAGGTACAATTCATCTGATAAATCCCACCTCCAAGAACTTTGAAGCAATTAAAAATCTTGCAATGTAAGTCCAACTTATGTCAATTCATCCTAGATTATGTAACTTGTGCACATGGTTTCTTACACCTTGTTCATTAGTAAATTCCCTTCTAGTTGGATGAAGAGGATCAAAAATCATTTAAGGTCTTGAAAGATACATTATCACAGGAACCAATGATTAGCCCCCTGACGACAACAAGGACTATACGCTCTACCGATCATCATCATAGGTAGTCATCCTGGTGGTATTAGTCCAAGAATGAAATTATAATAGGAACATGTCATCTGTTATATAAGAAATAACCTCTACGGACCTACTTTCAAGAATGAACAACTAGAAAAACTTCCTTATCCCTTATTGACAGAGCATAAGATTTGGCATTACATCATCTTCTAGACAACCACTGTAATTACAAGCATTAACCCCATGAGATGCTTGCTCATTTGTCGAATGGTGAAAAATAAGTATTCCCAATGCATAGCCATTTTACAAGATCTCGACTTACAATTGATTCCCCCAAAACCAAGAAAGATCTTATTATTCTAGAATTCATTACAGACATCACCTTTGGATTCTCACGGGTCTCCTATCAATGATTCTTTCGCTAAGAAATATCTATTCGTCATATCCATAAATGACGCTTGGTGCAATGATATCCTCCTCTTTTTTTGAACTCAGATGTTCAACCCAAACCTCTCGCATGATGATCGACGGCTCATTCGCCACCAAACCATTCATTATCTCCTCATAGGAGATGTTTTATATCGCCACAAAGTGGACACCATATTACATTATTCCCTTGCAATTGATAAATATGAATAGCTCCTCCATGACTTACATAGTGGAGCCTACAGTGGCCACCTCTTAGGAATGGCCACTACACAAAAAATCCTTTGCATTGGCTATTATTAGCCTACTCTTTTTTGTGATTTTGTTACCGTAATCAAGAAGTGTGACCAATGCCAATGTTATGCCCATAAATCTTGAGCACTACCAACTCCTTTGCATCTGATAATTTCCACAGGCCCCTTCTACAAGTGGGGCATACGCTTCATGACATTTACAAAGTGGTAGGAAGCCATGACTACTTATAACAACATCGTTGATACTACTGTGTGAATTTTATTTAACCATGTTATCATGAGGATTGGTGTTCTCAAGGATCTTATCTTAGATCACATGAAATATTTTGAGAAAGAGATCTTCAAGAAATAATCTCAAACCCTTGGTTTTTCACATGACTTTGCTTCTCCATACTACCCCCAAGCCAATGGTCAAGTAGAAGTTTTTAACAAATTCTTTAAAACAATGTTACAACATATGGTGAAAACAGACAAAACCAATTGGCATCACATGGTATTCTCAGGCCTGTTGGCATACCACAAAATTTTTGAAGGCATCAATAGGGTTCACACCTATCCATTTGGTATATAGGATCGAGATCGTACTCCCTATTGAGTGTGAGATCCCTACCTTATGCATAGCCACCAAGTTTGTCCCATATACCTCACCATTAGAAGAGAGGTTAGTACAGATGAAACACATTGATGAATATCAATGATAATCTCTCTAGCATAGAAAAACCCACAAAAAGATGACCAAAACCTCCTTTGATTGCAACGCCAGCCCCTATTCATTCACCGAGGGTGATCTAGTCCTTCGCTATGATGTTGGCAAAGAAGCTTTAGGATCAAGAAAGTTGGAAACTTTATATCATTAAACATTGCTTTCTCAAAGGTGCCTACATGTTAGTAGAGTTTGATGGGACTTGCCTCAAAGACCTAGTTAATGGGCTCTACCTTAACAAATTCTACCCATAATTTTCAAGTCAACCTTTTCATGTAGGAGCATGCACCTTGAATTATTTTTGTGATCATCACGCATGTACTCTAAAACCACACTCTCGTCATGTGTCAGAAATGGAACATTTATTAGTTTACAACCACGGGTTTACTGATAGTGCTTCTCAATGGTCACAAAATCTACTGCTACATCCTGCGCCATATACTCTCTTGTAATAGCCCTTGTGAAAATTCGATGTAATGAAAGTTAAAAACAATAATCACGGTTGATGGGACACATATTCCAAGCTCAATGTTTGGCAAGACATCCTAGGGGGTGCTCATTTGGTTATTTGTAGCTAAGGAAATTGGAAAAGCAAATGGATAAGGCTTTGAAAATGAAAAATGGCATTTTTTCCACATTTATTTAGGAAAATAATTGAAATTGGGAGAAAAGGGAGGTCAACGGTCACAGGTTGCATGTGAGGAGGAAATTGAAGGAAAATAATGTGAAATGAATAAAATAAAGGCCTCATGAATAAAAAGGCTTATCAGGATCAGTTGGTAACCTATTGTCATTTTAGCTTTAGATCTCTCTTATTATTCTATCTCTCTCTCTCACTCTTGGACACTCAGAGTTTCTTGGAGAAATTTGGCATTTGAGCAATAAAGGCAAAGAAGGTAAGAGGAAGCAAATATCAAGCAGGGAAAGGCAGGATCAAGCAGCTACAATAGGCTTCCTTGCGGATATCGACTTCCATGTGTATTTTCCTTGATAGATTTGAAATGCATGGTATTGCATGGATTTTGCGAGGTGTGACAATGTTTTTCAGCCTAGCCTTTCCATTTACTAATAGCTTTGATGAGATGGGTTTCTCATATTCAGTTAACATGGGATGTCCAAATGGATTCGAAGCTAAGTGTGGTTGATCTCCAAACTCAGAAACACATGGCCTTGTGGTCCTTAAAATAGACTGTGGATCATGGTACAGCCACTAGACTAGTAACCCTTAAACAATACCATGGTTTGCGATAAAGCTAGATTATATGCCTTGGTGAGCATAGGAATCCTTGTTGTTGAATGGTAGGATATACAATAATGCCAAGAGGTGTATTTATCTCCTTTGGGCCTCGTATTTCCTATATGGGATCTACGGTAAACCCTGGAGAGTGTGTCTCGGTGTAGGGCCTAGTGACCCATGGATCGGGCTGTGGATTATGGTAAAGCCTAAGAGACTGGGGGCATAAAATTCATGATGGTGTAGGCAAAGAACTCTGGTGGCATCCATGCTTGTTGGTGTTATTTTTGTGTGTTGTATGAGTCATACATTCATGATTGGATATGACACGGTGTGATTGAATGAATAGAGACTTGGCTCAGCCAATCTATGGTCGGGTGGAATGTGGTAGTCCCATCTTTGGTTGGTTTATTACATTCATTAATGATAAATTCATTCCCTTGATTTTCATGCGTAAATGTACTGATGTATATGTGGATTTTACGACTGATATGTTTATGATATTTTTGTCTCTATTATGCTCGTTATATGTTTGTTTTATGATAGCAGCTATGTATGGATCTCAACATGTTTTTACTTGTAAATGAATGGATAATTTATCTATGGCCTAATAGATCATAATGAAGCAAATGACATGAGGGGACAATGGTTCATAGTGGTTCTCAGATAAGTATGAGATCACTACACTTAATTTTGTTGTTTACACCTATAGGTTACATGTTGATGATATGTTTAACGAAATGATTGTCATGGCTAGTAGGGGTTTGGTTAAGGTATCGTTCAAATTATTGCTTTGGCTTAATTGTTTTCATATTATTTATTGATCATAAGCTATCACTCCATTTTTGGGAGTGACCCTGGCTCTCAGCCTAAAAAAATGCCTTAAATCCTGGGGTCATTGGCACAGAATTGGCAAATTGGGTCCCTAGACATTGGCACATAAACCTGTGAGAGTGACTTTGGGTTTCGAGATGTTTCCATGCCTATAGCATGAGAGCGACTAAGGCCTAAGATGGTCAAAACTCCATTAGGACCCAAGGGAAAGTTGTTTGAATTGTTGGATTGGTTTTTGTGGGACCTGAAGGTGATGTTTGATGACTAGGTTTGATTTTTCCATTGATTCCACTTCCTTAAGGTCACGTAGGAGGTCGAATCCAATCATAGTAGCCTCTCATTACATCTTTATCCTGGTTGGCTAGTTACTTGGGTAGATGTGGGAGGAGGGTGTTACAAAGTGGTATCAAAGCATGGTTCACCCCTTAGAATGGATGGCCAATGTGTGTTGGTCATGCATTCATTTCAATTTCATGTGTGTCTTTTACACTTGAATTCCATGTTTTTGGTTCACTTACTAGTTGACTGATTATGGTCAGTAGCAAGTCTTCCATGTTGAATTTGATGTCGATTTTGTGGAATGAAATTTTCATGAGTATATGACTGGTTACACATTGTTATATGTCATTTACATGTTGATTTTATGTAACCTACTTACATCCTTGTATGCTAGTATAAATTCTTTTATATTTGATTACATGTATTAGTCTTGTAGGTTGATTACAAGAATTGGTCGCTTATGTTCAACTACAAGCGTTTATGCATAGGTGTAGTTGATTATACATTGCTTATGCATGTTGTTGGTTGCATGTGGAAATGCCAAAAATGGAGTAATGGTTGTTGTCATGCATGAGGTCATAACATGAATTGTTTATATGGCCTTGCATTGATGACTAGACCCTAACTAGAACTAAGTTTATGTGTTGATACATTTAGTTGTGTATGTCTATGTGTTGTTATATTTATGTTATACATGTATCACATTGATTTGTTGATCCGGAAGATGAGGTACCCTCCTCGAATTATGCTATGGTATGTTGATTTAATGTGATTTAGTTTATCTAACATATGATGCATCACAAGAAAAATATCAAATGGCTAGCAAAGTGATATACTACATAGAATCTCGTTGTGCATCAAATGAGAAGCATGGTACGAGGCACACTTCTGATTTGGAAGATACACTGAGGAGTTTGAAGGAAGAGATAAGGAGTTGTAAGGAAGATAATGATGGTATCATAGATGCACAAGAGAAGCAAGCGGAGGTTAATGTGATAGTTCTTCAGATTTTGTTAGACTTGCAGCGACAAGGGCTGCTTTGAATCAGCCATGGACAAGAGGATATAGCTAATGGGGCATATGGAAGTAGATCTCCTGGCAGACTCAATTCTGATAGATATGACATGTTGAAATATGGCAGGTTGTTGGACACTTCAAATAGGAGGGGTGATGAGTATAGCTACTATTCTAGTTTTGGTTCTAATAGACATCATGATCGTCATCGTTATCATACTTACAAGAGGAGTTATTAGGGATACTTGATGAATGAATTCAAGAAATCAAAGACACCTAGTTTTAATGGAGATGTGAAGAAGGAAGAGGATGCAAAGGCTTGGATACTTGTGATAAAAGATTATTTGTGTTGCATGAGTACATAGATAACATGAAGGCCAGAATAGCTATCTTCAGCTTGAATGGTGAAGCAGACATCTAGTGGGAAGACGTTAAGCAGGTCAGAGACATCAGGACAGATGACTTGCGCTAGCGAGAGGTCAATAGGATTTTCTGGAAGAAGTACTTGTCGAAGAGGTACTACGATAGCAAGGCCAAACAATTCTATGAGCTAAATATGGATCAATGACAGATGAAGAGTACCCGACCATGTTTTTGGAGCTATTGAGGTATGTACCATATCTTACTGATCACGAGGATAAAGTTCAGATAATTGTCAATGGTTTTCCATTAGAATTTAGAGATTGGATTCAGTACGATGGACCTCGATCGCTTGAGGAATTCATTAAGAAATTGAAGCATTACTATTAACAGTCAAAGTGTAAGAATGAATCTCAACAAGGATGGAGGGGAGAGGATGAAGGTAGAGTTAAATGGAACCCTAAGAGGACAAGGCCTCAAAATGTAGATGGGAAAGAAAATATGGCACCACAAAACAAGTTTAAGGTAGTTAGATAGGGACACGAGTCACAACAGTAGAATCATAGAGGTGAGGATAACGGTTGGTTAGACTGTTCGGCATGTGGTGAGGAGCACCTTAGGAGAGATTGTATGCAGCATCAGGGTGGTAAGTTTAAGATATGCAAAGCATAGGAGGTGCAGACTATTGGGAATGTTTGCTAGAGTATTCCTTCTATTTATGTAGCAGTGGACAATAGACAGGAAGAACACCATACATCTATCATTGAGATGGACAGTAAGCTTTGCGATCAAGTTATTTCTATTTTGATTGACCCTAGATAAAATTATAGCTATGTTGGTCCTGACTTGGTGGATAAGTGTGGTTTGAGTAATGAATTTCATGTATAGTCTTAGTTATTGCAGTTGGCTATAGGTATGAAGAAGGGATTTCATCATTGGGTAATATCTTGCACATTTTACTTGAATGGTATGTCTACCATAGCACATTTAAATGTATTACCGTTGGGATCATACAATATGTTGTTGGCCATGGATTGGTTGTATCTTCATAGAACCAAGGTAGACTACCATGATACATCTATTGAGTGTGTTGATGGCAATGGGAAACTAACAGTATTGTAGGGCAAGAAGAAAGCCACATTAGTTAATATGGTGACAACTATGCAAGTAAAGCGTAGCTGTAGGAAAGGGTGTATGGTATTTGCAGTACACATTTCCAGTGATAAGAAGAGGTTGAGGATGCAGATGTGTTAAGAAAGTACCTTGTTTTGTAGCAGTTTCAAGATGTATTTCCTCAGGACATTACAGAGTTTCCACCTAATAGGGAGGTAGACTTTCCTATTGAGTTAGTTCCAGGGGTAGCTCCAACATCAAAAGAACCTTACTGGATGAGCACAACTGAATTGGTTGAGTTAAAGTTGTAGTTGAAGGAAATGTTGGGAAAGGGATACAATAGCTAAGTGTATCACCTTAGGGCACACCTTTATTGTTCTTGAAGAAGAAATATGGTACTCAGATTATGCATCGATTACAGGTAGTTGAACAAAGTGACCATCAAGAACAGGTACGCTTTCCCAAGGATTGATAACTAGTTTAATCAGATGAAGGGAGCAATAGCGTTCTTGAAGATCGCCTTGAGATCGGGATACCATCATGTATGCATCAAAGAGGAGGATATTTACAAGGTTGTTTTTAGGACCAGGCATGGGCATTATGAGTTTGTTGTAGTTCCATTTGGCTTAACCAATCCTCTAGCTAGATTCATGTGCTTAATGAATAGTGTATTGCATCCATATTAGGATAAGTTTTTTATTGTGTTCATTGATGATATATTGGTATATTCTAAAAAGGAGGGAGCATGCCTAGAATTTAGTAGTAGTGTTGAGGTTATTGAGGGAACATCAATTGTATGCTAAGCTTAGCTAGTGTAGTTTCTTTCATAGTGAGGTGCACTACTTAGGACATGCTGTCTCCAAGGAAGGCATTCCAGTAGATCTAGAGAATATAAGGGCCATCATTGAGTGGGTAGCTCCTAAGAGTGTGGATGAGGTGATATCTTTCATGGGTATGGAAAACTATTATAGGAGGTTCATCAAGACCTTCTCATAGATTTATTATCATATGGAATCATTGAAAAGGAAAGGTAAGAAGATTGAATGGAAAGAGGAGTGTGAGGCTAGCTTTGAGCAGCTTAAGTAGTTGTTGACACATGCACCAATGATACAAATTGCAAATCCAGACAAAGATTTTGTGGTATGCTATGAGTCCCTAAAATGAGAACTACCTGACACATGATCTTTAGTTAGCAACGATCGTACATGCATTAAAGATGTGGAGGCACTATCTTCTTGGAAGGAGGTTTATACTTATGAGTTATCACATTGAATTAAGGTATTTGTTTGACCAACCAAATCTAAATGGCAAGCAGGCTAGATGGTTGGCTACGATCAGTGAGTTTGATTTCAAGATCAGGCACAAGAAAGGTAAAGAGAATAGTGTGGTAGACGCCCTCAACAGAGGAGTATAGGTAAATTACTTAGTAGCTATGACATCCTATGGGATAGATCTATAGGATAGGATCTTGTAGGCAAGTCAACAGTATGTTATATATATGGATATTGTGCATAGGTTACAGCAAGGTGATGGTACATGAACAGGTGATGGCACATATACAAGTAAAGGTACCAGTGTAGGTACAAGTATAGGTATTGGTACATGTATCGGTGGCAATACAAGTATAGGAACAAGTACATGTATAGGTGCAAGTTCACACGATATGGATTATTGTCTTACAACAAATGGATTTGTCTGGTTCTGAGATAGGATACATGTTCCGGATAACAGTGAGCTCAAGAAGGTGATCTTGAGGGAGTTTCATGCAAAACCATATTCTTGTCACCCAGGTTATCAGAAGATGCTAACGATAGTGAAGAGATTTTACAATTGGCCGAATTTGAAGAGGTATGTAACAGAGTTTGTGGCGAGGTGTTTCAACTGTCAACAAGTGAAAGTAGAGTGTAAACATCCAGGTGGACTTCTATAGCCGATCGCAATTCTAGAATGCAAATGGAAGGTTATATCCATGGATTTCATCATAGGGTTTCCAAAGACAGTGAGACATCATGATTCCATGATGGTTATCATGGACATGTTGACAATGGTTGAACATTTCATTCCAGTGAAGTTTACATTCTCAGCTAGCGATGTAGCCCAAATATTCATCAGAGATGTGGTCGGGTTGCATGGTGTTCCAAAGAATATTGTGTCAAATAGGGTATTGATTGGACCAAATATGTTGGCAGACATAGAACATGAAATGCGGGTGATCAAGAAAAATATAAACGTAGCACGGGATAGGCAGAAAATCTATGCATATCGGAACAGGTTGTTCAAGGAGTTCTAGGTTGGGGAAAATATGTACTTGGATATCAAACCAACGAAGAGCTCCTCGCATATTGGATCATGGGCCAAGATGGTACCACAGTTTTGTGGACCCTTTAGTATCATTGAGAGGATTTGGCTAGTATCCTATCAACTTGCACTGTCTGCATAGTGAAATTCCATGATGTTTTCCATTTATGTTTTCATAAGAAGTATGTTAAGTATGTTGAAAATGTGTTTGACTGGTCTGTATTACAAGTGGAACCAAATGGATAATTCCAGCTGGAGCTTTAGTGTATATTGCATAAAAAGGTGCTCATTCTTCGAAACCAAGCAATCGAGAAAGTTAAAGTGAAATGAAAGCACTTTGGGCCCGATGAAGCTACATGGGAGATGTTCAATTGGATGCAAACTACGTATCCTTCCTTTTTTTCCAATAGAAGCAAAGAAAATTTGATATGGTGTTTTTGTATATGCTTTGACATGGTGTTTTGGGTATACGTTTTAATATGATGTTCTAGTATATGTTTTGGTAGATGTTTTGATATATATTTTGGTGATATTGTTATATATACATATGTATATGGATGTAAATACTACCATAAGCTATGTTATAAATCTCCATTAAGAGGTATGGGTGTCATGTCATTATGATTATGTTGTCAGGTTACCATCCTATCATGTGGTTATGTTATCATGATGTTATGATGTCATGTGGGTTAGCACTCAGTAGGATGATCATTGTAAATACCATAAAGAGCTATGTTATAAAGCTCCAGTATGTGGTATGTTCTCATGATGTTTTTATTTTCAGCAGGTCCTTCCTTGTAAATACTGCATCGAGAAATGTTATAAATCTCCATGATTAGTGTGTCTTCTTTCAACAGGTTGCTAAGGTATATGTGTGGTTCAACACCGAGGATGGTGTCCCCCAAGGGGGAGGATTTTGTAACAGGCCTCATGAAAATTCCATGTAATGAAAGTTAATAACAATAACCATCTTTGATGGGACACTTATTCCAAGCTTAATGTTGGGAAAGACATCCTAGGGGGTGTTCATTTGTTTGTTTATGGATAAGAAAATTAGAAAAGGCAATGACTAAGGCTTTGGAAAGCAAAAATGGCATTTTTGGCACATTTATTTATGAAAATAATTGAAATGAGGAGAAAAGGGAGGTGAAAGGTGATATGTTGCATGTGACGAGGAAATTGAAGGAAAATAATGAAAAATGAAGAATATAGAGGCCTCATTAATAAAAAGGCTTATGAGGATAAGTTCATAACCTCTCGTCATTGTAGCTTTGGAGCTCTTTCATTATTCTCTTTGTCTCACTCTAGCACACTTAGAGTTTCTTGGAGCACTCTAGCACTACAGCAAGAAAGGCAAGGAAAGAAACAGGAAGCAAAGTTCAAGCAGGGAAAGGTAGGATCAAGCAACTACAATATGCTTCCTTGCAGATATCAACTTGCATGTGTATTTTCCTTGCTAGATTTGGCATGCATGGTGTTGCATGTGATTTGGCATGCATGCTATTGCATGTGATTTGGCATGCATGGTATGGGTTTTTCCAGGTGTGACAATGTTCTTTAGCCTAGCCTTGCCATTTCTTGATATCTTTGATGAGATGAGCTTCTCGTATTTGGTTAATGTGGGATGGTCAAATGGATTCAAAGTTGAGTGGGGTTGATCTCTGAACTAACAAACACATTTCCTAGTGGTCCCTGAACCATATTGTGGATCATGGTAAATCCATTGGCCTAGTAACCGCTGAACTAGACTGTGGGTTGCATAAAGCCAGTTTGTGTGCCTCAGTGGGCCTAGGAATGTTTTTCAATGAATGGCAGGATATACAGTAAAGCCAAGAGGTGGATTTCTCTCGATTGGGCTTAGTAGTCCTGGGATGGGATGTAGGATAAACCCTACAGAGTGTCTCGGTGTAGGGCCTAGTGATCCCTGGATCAGACTATGGATTATAGTAAATCCTGAGAGACTAGGGGGAACTCAAATTCCTCACAATGTAGTCGAAGAACTTTGATGGAATTTGTGCTCATTGGTGTTTTTTTGGTGTGCTCTATGAGTCCCAAACTAATGCTTCGAAAAATTCATGGGAATGATTGACTGAAGAGAGACTTGGCTCAGCCAATCTATAGTCAGGTGGAACATGGTAGTCCCATCTTGGGTTCATTTATTGCATTCATTAATGAGAAATTCATTCCCTTGATTTTCATGTGTAAATGTACTGAGGTATATGTTAATTTTACGAATGACATGTTTATGATATTTATGTGCCTATTATGTTGGTTATATGTATGTTTTATTACAGTATCAATGTATGAATCTCAGCATGTTTCTACTCGTAAATGAACAGATAATGTATCTATGTCCTAATAGATGATAATGCAGCAAATGACATGAGAGAACAATGGTTCAGAGTAATTCTTAGATAAATATGATATCCCTACACTTCATTATGTTGTTTACACATGTAGGTTACATGTTGATGATATGTTTGATGAAACGCATGCCATGGCTAGTAGGGGTATGGTTGAAGTCTTGTTCAACTTATTTGTTTTGCATCATTGTTTTCTTATTCTTTACACATGTAGGTTACATGTTGATGATATGTTTGACAAAATGCTTGTCATGGATAGTAGGGGTATGGTTAAAGTCTTGTTTAACTTATTGCTTTGGCATCATTATTTTCCTGTTGTTTATTGGTCTTAAGCTATCACTCAATTCTAGGAAATGACTTGGGCTTTAGGCCTGAAAAAGTGGCTTAAATCCTGGGTTGGCTAGCATAGAACTGGGAAATTGGGTCCCTGGATGCTGGCACATAAGCCTGTGAGAGTGAATTTGGGTTTATAGACATTTTCATGCCTAGAGGATGAGAGTGAGTGAGGCCTAAGATGGTTGAAACTTCAGTAGGACCCAAGAGCAAGTTTTCTGAAGTGTTGGACTAGTTTTTGTGCATCCTGAAGCTGATGTTCGATGACTGTGTGTGTGATGTTTCCATCAATTCCACTTCCTTAAGTTCACATAGGATGTTAAATCCAATCATAGTATCCTCTTGTCACATGTTTACCCCAATTGGATAGTTACTTGGGTTGATGTGGGAGGAGGGTGTTACGTCTCCTAACCTAACACCTCTCCATCAGAATAGATTATGGATTAGGTCATTCAATAACAATCAAGATGAATATGATGTTATCATAGCCCTCTTGGTTGATGCTTGCCACCTAGTTATCGGTCACTTGAATGTGTTCCTTGACTCCCAACTTATTGTCACGTAGTTAAATAGAACCTTCAACGTGTATGACCCTTGAATATTTTGGAAATTCTTGCATGCCCAAAGGTTAGCATGTGGTTTTGATCATATCACATTTCATACATACCAATAAGTCAAAATCAATCGGTTGAGAACATCATTAATTGAATCCTAGATTGGCACACATCATATATACATCATCATGAAGACACATAATGAACATATCCGTCAATAAGTGAAAATATATCATATGCATAAAGGTATAACACACACACACAGATATATATATATATATATATATATATATAGACATCCATTGATCGTAGCCAGAAAAACAAGTCATAAACAAAAGGGGAGCATCCTCATAATGTTTGGTTCCCCTAGTACATGAAGTCGTACATCTAAGGTCGAGGCCTAATTCCCATAACACCACTAGCACCCCTTGTTCCACCTACTGGAGGGCCCCCTGCCCCATCCAGTGTAGGATCCACAATCGGTCGCGTTGTATCCATTACCATTACCACTAGGTCGAGAATTGGATGTCACTCCCTATCGACATTTTCCACCAGCACCGCCTGTCCAGCCTCAGGCATACCCCTGAGTAGATATTTTAGTTGATATCTTGCATCCTTGGTTTCCTTGGCTCAGGCACGTAGCCTCTTAACCTCTGATTAGAGAGATGAAACCTCTACCCTGTATGTCTATCAACCTATCTCCAAGTGCACCCTCTACGTCGGCCTCCCTAGGTGATAAGATATTGATTAAGGACCTTAACCACAGTTAAGAAAAAGGTTGCAAACAATGTACTGTTGGAAGTAATACTGAGAGGGGGGGTGAATCAGTATTAGAAAATCACTAACTTTTTCATTTCCATAATCAGATTCATATACACTAATTCATTTAAGGGAACTCGTGTGTACACACAACTGTGATTAATGTGACTAGCATATATCCAGCAAACTTATGATTCAGTTAATTCATCATATGTTGATCTTTAATCAGTGCATCAGAACTTCATTAACCATATAAATAGTAACCAGTGCAATAAAAATAGAACAGATCATCACACATAAGAAACACACATGAACACCATGATATAAGGTGGAAACCCAATGTGGGACAAAACCCCGATCTCAGGATCCATAGCGTTCACATGGACGGCAGAGACATAGTATCAAATGCATTGATCTCCAATTCATTCCTTAACCCATTTTTTCCCCCGTTTCTGTATTCCTTTAATATAAGAGAAACCTATTTACAATCTTGTACTGGTGCAGACTCATACGAGTACATAGGCGCCCACCTATAGAAGGCTACAACCTTCTCTCGTTCTCCATCTACTATTGGAAGGGAGCTACAACCCCCTAGCTTTTGTACTAGCTTATATGTTTACTAGTACATAGGCGCTGGCCTAGTAAAGGCTCCAACCTTCACTCATTTTCCAGCTGCTATTGGAAGGGAGCTCCAACCCCCTAGCTCTTGTACTAGTAGATATGTTTACCAATAGATAGTCGCTGGCCTACAGAAGGCTAAGACCTTCTCTCTTCCTCCAGGGACCACGTTTCATAAATTTTCATACTGGATACTCCTGAAGCAAAACACCATAATCTGAAGGCCACGTTTCATCTAATTTTCATACTGGACCCATCAACAACATTGAGGCACAAAACCAATCACCATTATAATACAACTATTGCATCAACCAATCATCAATCTTTGAATCACCCAATATTGAATCACTAAAACCCTATTTAGAGAATTTTCGGCGAAATCACACAAATAATCATTTGTCGATGTGTTTCGAACCAACCAGTGTGGTTCATCGTCACGACAAGTTGAAGAACCAATCCAGCTTAGCTAGTTAAATAGTTACGGCAGAGACTCCAACGACTAGATTAATAATGGCTAACTTTGACCCTAAGACCTCAGTCAAATAATTAATATTCATTAATTATTATTATTTCAAAAAATTAGTTAAAATGGGTAAATATATATACGTGAAGAACCCTACAGGTTAGTCAATCATTTATCTATATAACTAAATATAAATGTTTATTAATGAATATATATTATATATATATACATATAATAATCCCATATTGGGTTATAAATTAATACTATTGTTATTTTATAAGATAATAATACAATATATTATTCTAATTATATATTTTAAGAGTTGAATATACCAAGTGATTAGGGTACATTATATTAATACATATAAATATAATATATTATGTAATATAAATAATAGAAGGGATTAAATTAACTAATTACATATACTACTAAAGGTTGAATAAAATTATATTCAACCTTTTAAATTCAACCTATAAATTCTATATACTATTTTTAAAGCTAGATACAAATTATAAAATTGTAATTAAATATTTATAAAGGATGGTAATCTATAACACTATATATCTACATTATAGTTATAATCTCAGGTTCATTAGGATGAATTACACTAATCTTAGAGAATAGCTTAAAGTGACTTATTAATGGTATATATATCATGTAATAATAGTATGTTATAAGATCATATTATCGATATATTATTTATTTAATAATTATTTTAGAGTATCATCTCATCTAAAGGTTTAGGAGTACTAATTATATATAATTATTTATATATATATATATATATATATAATTATATATTATATATATATATATATATAATATATATATATATATATATATATACTTGAAATCAAGAAATCAGAATATAATATATTAAATTATTTCTCGAATATTATTATTCCAATTATAATATTTAAGTTTAAATGTAACCCAATAATAACAGTTACAAAATATAATTGTAATAGGGTTAATACATTTATCGGTTCAAGATTAATTATTAAATATTTTATTACTAACTAATAAGATGAATAATAATAGGTAATTAAGATCATAAAAGGGATTAAACAATACTAATTCTAATCGGGGTGCTAAGATTAAGGGAATATATAAATTATGTTTAAAAGCTAAAAATATAATAAAAAATTATGATTAAAAGTTAAGGATATATTAAAAAAAATTAAATAAACCCCGGGAAAAGGGGGGATCAACCACCCAGAAACCACCACTAAGGGGAGGGAAAAAGAAAAAGAAACCCTGAGACCTAATAAATGAGGGACTGAGGAGGCTAGGAAGATAGGGCTGGGACCCAACAACTGCTAATCTTCCAGCCATCATTCCTATTAAGATTATTCAGCCTTTTCTCAATCTCCAAGGCCTCTCTAAATTTGCGATGGTGAAACTGTGCAACTTTGGCGATGACTTGAGCCTCTTCAATGCAGAAATGATGCATAGTCTTCTCGGCATGTTCAGCCAGGGCTAAGGACTTGGTCCTACCATGCCTTAAGTTAGCCGAATGCTCGCTAATCCTTTGATTAATAGAGCGACCCATCTCACCAATATATGGTGTCCCACATGAACAAGGAATGACATAGACGCCCTTCATGTCTTTAGGGTCAATAAGATCTTTAACAGACTTGAGGGAGCCACGGATAGTATTGAGAGGTCTAAAATTTGCGGGCACATCGTACTTCCTCAGAATCCTTGCAATCCTATCAGTGGTCCCTTGGATGTAAGGCAGGTTAACACCCATGACCCGATCCTTAGGATCACTTCGAATTGAAGGCTCCTTCTTGGCCTTAAGGAAGGCTTTTTGACCCAGGTTTCTGTTGTAACCATTCTTTACAAAGACATCTAGGAGATGAGCCTTCTCAAGGTAATAAAGTGTTAAATCTGTCCATCTTCTCCTTTCCGCCTGCGGTCTTTAGTCTCTTGGGAAAAGGTCTTAATTTTTCCTTAGCACCAAGGAAAATCCCTGTTGAAGACATCATTTGCGATGTAGAATATGGAATTAAGAACCTTCCAGATAAGATTAAAGACACGATCAGGCAGGATTGTGTCGTAGCCCTTAGGAGGGCTAAGCCTCCCCGTAGCAATATCAGCAAAGCTGAATTTGAGGCTCTGAAGACCTTGAACAATAATCGGAACATCGTGGTCTTAAAAGCTGATAAAGGGGGGGTTGTCGTCCTCCTGGATAGAAGTGATTATAGAAATAAGATGCTCGATCATCTCTGTAATAGTGGGAGTTATAATAAGCTTTCGAAATATTTCCTTAAAAAAGTTTCCAGAGCGGTCGCTTTTGCGATCAAGTCGTGTAATTCCACTATTCCTCTGTCCCAGAAGCTTATCAAAGGAAACCCCATCACTCCTAGGATATATGGCCTTCCAAAGGTCCATAAGGAGGGGGTCCCCCTGAGACCCATTGTCAACACCATCGGTGGCCCCACTTACCTCCTGGCCAAGTTCCTCGCTGTAAAGTTGAGGCCCTCGGTTGGTCATACTGAGTCCTTCGCCAAAGACTCGGCTTCTTTTATTGATGATATTAAGAGAATTAAGCTTGAGCCTGAGGAAATTCTGGTTAGTTTCGACGTGGTCTCTCTTTATACTTGTATTCCCATCAATGAGGCCATGGAGGTGATTAATAAGCTCACCGACCCGGATATGGCTAAGTTGGTTGAACTTTGCCTTACCTCCACCTTTTTCTGCTTCGAGGGAGAATTCTATGAGCAGACTTGTGGAGTTTCCATGGGCTCCCCGTTGTCCCCTGTCATCGCTAATCTCTTTATGGAGGATTTTGAGTCTAAGGCTTTAGCCTCCTCTCCTAGGAGAAGGCTCATCACCTAGATGTCTTTGGAAAGAATGGTTACAGCAGACACCTGGGTCAAAAAGCCATCCTCAAGGCCAAGAAGGAGCCTTCAATTCGAAGTGATCCTAAGGATCGGGTCATGGGCGTTAACCTGCCTTACATCCAAGGGACCACTGATAGGATTGCAAGGATTCTGAGGAAGTACGATGTGCTCGCAACTTTTAGACCTCTCAATACTATTTGTGGCTCCCTCAGGTCTGTTAAAGATCGTATTGACCCTAAAGACATGAAGGGCATCTATGTCATTCCTTGTTCATGTGGGACACCATATATTGGTGAGACGAGTTGCTCTATTAATCAAAGGATTAGCAAGCATTCGGCTGACTTAAGGCATGGTAGGACCAAGTCCTGAGCCCTGGATGAACATGCCGGGAAGACTATGCATCATGTCTGTATTGAAGAGGCTCAAGTAATCGCCAAAGTTGCACAATTTCACCATTGCAAATTTAGAGAGGCATCGGAGATTGAGAAAAGGACGAATAGTCTTAATAGGGATGATGGCTGGAAGATTAGCAGTTGTTGGGTCCCAACCCTATCTTCCTAGCCTCCTCAGTCCCTCATTTATTAGGTCTCAGGGTTTCTTTTTCTTTTTCCCTCCCCTTAGTGGTGGTTTCTGGGTGGTTGATCCCCCCTTTTTCCCAGGGTTTATTTAAATTTTTTTTTAATATATCTTTAGCTTATAATCATAATTTTTTATTATATTTTTAGCTTTTAAACATAATTTATATATTCCCTTAATCTTAGCACCCCCATTAGAATTAGTATTGTTTAATCCCTTTTATGATCTTAATTACCTATTATTATTCATCTTATTAGTTAGTAATAAAATATTTAATAATTAATCTTGAACCGATAAATGTATTAACCCTATTACAATTATATTTTGTAACTGTTATTATTGGGTTACATTTAAACTTAAATATTATAATTGGAATAATAATATTCGAGAAATAATTTAATATATTAATTCGATTTCTTGATTTCAAGTATGTATTATATACATATATATATATATATATATATATATAATATATATATATATATATATATATATATATATAATATATATAATATATATATATATAAGTACTCTAAACCTTTAGAATTGAGATGATACTCTAAAATAATTATAAATAAATAATATATCGATATTATGATCTTATAACATACTATTATTACATGATATATATACCATTAATAAGTCACTTTAATCTATTCTCTAATATTAGTGTAATTCATCCTAATGAACCTGAGATTATAACTATAATGTAGATATATAGTATTATAAATTACCATCCTTTATAAATATTTAATTACAATTTTATAATTTGTATCTAACTTTAAAAATAGTATATAGAATTTATAGGTTGAATTTAAAAGGTTGAATATAATTTTATTCAACCTTTAGTAGTATATGTAATAGTTAATTTAATCCTTTTATTTATATTACATAATATTATTATATTATATGTATTATATGTATTAATATACTTACCTGATCACTTGGGTATATTCACTCTTAAATATTATAATTAGAATAATAATAATTGAATTATTATTATCTTATAAAATAAACCAATAGTATATAGTTATTAACCCAATATGGGATTGATATATGTATATATATATATTCATTAATAAACATTTATATTTAGTTATATAGATAAATGATTGACTAACCTGTAGGGTTCTTCATGTATATATATTTAACCATTTTAACTAATTTCTTGAAATAATAATAATTAATGAATATTAATTATTTGACTGAGGTCTTAGGGTCAAAGTTAGCCGTTATTAATCTCGCCGTTGGAGTCTCTGCCCTAACTATTTAACTAGCTAAGTTGGATCAGCTCTTCAACTTGTCCTGACGATGAACCACACTGGTTGTTTCGAAACGTGTCGACAAATGATTATTTGTGTGATTTCGCCAAAAATTCTCTAAACAATGTTATGGATCACAAAATTCTAAATTCCTCACTAAACCCTGTCAACAAAACACAGTCACTAGAACACAGATCAGACCACAAAACTCTACAACAACAACCAGATCCAACTGCAACTTCAAATATCATACTTCATACTTGCAAATATTTACTCATGACTTTTCAACTATTCCAGACATCAGTCATACCCAGATCATAACATTTATACAATAAAACATGCATCAATAATTCAGATCTACTCTATCCATGATCAAACCACATAATGATTATATATTCCAAGCCTTATGATCCCAATCCATTATCCATCATCAACCGCATAGGTGCATCCTTAGTTCAGATTAAGAAAAGCATCACAAACCCATAACCAACATACTAGATCTCACAATTCATTAGATATTCATCACTTACACACTTGCACTTTTTCCTAATGATCTTCTTCTCCTTATATAGGTTTAGCCCTCTCTCAATACCATGTTCTAAAACTACGTAGGACCAATACCTTGGACCCAATACCTAGGGTTAGTACCTCAGACCAAATACCATGGACCAATACCGAAATACCATTGTCCCAATACCGCAAAACAAAACTTAGTGTTCCGACATGTACGCACCTTTCCTTCTGTGAAAGTGCATGTGTACATTATATGCATCTTTGTATGTAGTGAACCTGCATGTATACTTGACTTGGTATATATTGAACCTGCATATACTTTCTTTCTTCATTCTTGTTGTTTACCTGCTATACTGTGATCTTACATCCGAGAGAGTTGCCATCAAGGACAACATTTGTGTCATACTTGTATCATAATGCCAACATGTGAATTTGGTTGCAGTTTTAACGTGAATTAGCGATAAAAGGTTAATATTGGCTTTTAACGTGAATTAGCGATAAAAGGTTAATATTAGCTTTAACCACTAAAACATTTATTAAGCACCTTTTTCTTAAAATAATGAATTAAGCACATGGGTGGTCTTGGAAAGATATTAAATGGTTTCTAACGTGGGTGAAAGGCTAGAAGGGGTATCTTACCAAAAGCATGCAATTAGCCTCAACAGGCGACATGTAGCAGGGAAAAACTGCTTTTCTCTTGTGGCCTTGATTTGATATCGTTCGTGCAGAAATCTGGGCGAGATTGCATGATGTACGTTGGATTGAGCGGGGTCACATCAATGGTGGAGATCGTCTATGCTAGTTGGAAAGTGGATGACATGATAGCCATTAGATGGATGGGATAGATCGATAGTTAAGAGTTAACCCGATTGCAAGCTCTATGGAGGATTATCCCTAACCGCCGGGATTATACCACACATATGTGTAATGAATATTTATGGTAATGCTAACGACTACCTCCGACTATCAGCTTGGTGGAGTAGCTAAAGTTTAGCAGATATGCTAAGTTTAACTAGATATAAGTGTAGTTCGCAAAATTCGTGGAGTATCACTAGACGATAAAGCATAAAAGCACTCAAAGAGAAGTTTTAAGGGAGATTCTAGAGAAAAAGGAAGTAGAGCCCGAGAGATAGAGAAACTCAATGAGAGTGAAACAAGAGGCTTACTAGGCTAATTAGATCCTTCTGAAGCCAATGCGATAATCCGAAGAAGCTAAAGAACTCAACTTCATGGAGAATTTGATCCAGGAAGATTGATTTGGAGCTCAGAAGCCACCAGAGGTTGGAGGCAGTTGTAGGAGCTACCGGTACTCATTCTCAGTGATCCAATAGTCAATTCTGACTGTAAAGGACCTTCTGAATCCATTGCAAGGATTTGTAGAAGGATTTGGATACTTCTAAAGGTTGAGATTATACAAGGAAGTTTCAGGCAACAACTGAAAAAATGATCAGTCTGTTGTAGGTGTCTGATATGTGCTGGAGGCAAAAGAATAAGTTTCAGAGATAATTGAAGAATTCTGAGTGAGTTAGTGCCATCAAGAAGCTCAAGACAACTCAAAGCACCGATCGAAGGAATCAAGTCTATTATCACCAAAATAGGACCCTCATAGGCTACTGATCAGACTATCTCAGTCTAACTATTTCAAACCAATCTTTTAGCTAAGGCTTAGCCTCCTCAGCTTGAGAGGGCTCTCTCAAAGGGTTAATGATTTGGATTAAAGATATGAATAGATGGCTAACTCTATGGTTTGTTATTGTATATGTTTACAGGTTGAAAGATGAAGTCTGGCTACCATTGGGCTATGGAGTCAAATTATGTTTTAGTACCATAGCAAGATCAGCTTAACATGAAGTCAGGGCATAGAGAGTTTTTATGCATCAACAAAACGAAGATACAATGCAAGGAAACACAGTTTATAAATACATGAAGGAAGTTAAAGGATGATTGATGAGTTCTAAGTAACATGTATTCATACCACTGCAAGTAAGTGAAAGAGGAAAGCCATGAGACAGTATGACATTAAAAACTCTCTTTGAATCCTGAGTAGTGAAGCCAAAACATTCTACCTAGCATGGAAGTCAAGGCATTATAGAGTTCAAGTGCAGAAATGAAAATATGAAACAGTGAAACATAGTTAGTTTATCTATGAAGGAAGTCAGAGCATCATTGATGAGTTCTGAGTATCATAATTAAACACCACTACAATGTAAGTATTGGAAGATGCCATCAAAACAAGAACATACAAGAACTCTTCATGAATCTTGAGTTGTCTAAGTTGAAATCTGCATTAGGTTAAAAGTATACATAGACTGCACATAGAGCAGCAGCTGAGCAAAAAAGTCTCCAACCCCTTGCTAATTCGACCTCTTTCTCTATATATAGCATTTACAATTAGGATTCCATCATCCCTCATCAAGAGAATTCAAATTTTCCATCAGTGACACCAATTCTAACCATAAAACAAACCTATAAATGCATTTGACAGCTAACTAGCAGTCATAGAGACCTAATACAACTAGGACTGTAACTCCTTATTATGATTACAACAACCTTATCTAAACATTTAAATGCATTATTTTACAGCTGCAACATCATGAAGTCGAATTTTATGAAGCCTCCCATGTGGTCACCCAACTGCTGATGACAAACCCTAGAAATTAGGGAACATGTTTCCCTGTTTTTAGGTTTAGATCCTTGAAAATTGGCACGTGGGACAGAGCCTTTATCTCCTCATCCATGACACATTTTATGAAACTGAAGGAAATTTTTTTAGCCCATGTTTTCCAAAACAAAACCTCTCTTGGTTTTTTAAAACATTCCTCCAGCTGTCCAGAATCTATCCTTGAAAAACACATGTCAAACAGAAAAAACCATTTTCTGAAATTATGGTCTCAATGAAATCCTAGTGTCTCTCAACTGAAAACACTTATGAATAAAGTGAGATATTTTATGGTAGATGGATATTTTATGAAGATAAACCTTCCTCATAATTTTACAATACGTTTTCCTGTAACTAGAAACTGATCTTGAAAACTACTGCTAAAACCGGAAGACCAAGCTTGACTTTCAGCAGTTTCGTAACGCAAGGTTAACCATAAGTTCCTCCCACCTCAGAACGAATTTGAAGAAACTGAAAGAGGTTTTTGTAGTTTAGTGTGTTAGGAAGCAAATCCTCTTTCAGTTTTCAAAATTGAGTTCTCAGCTACTCAGGACCACTTCTGGACGTTGACTAGTAAAAGTAGAAAGCAAAGATTTTTATGCTGAAACATGCTTTTTCAGTGATTTCGTAACGCACTACAAAAACTCCTAGTTCAGTGATTTCGTAGCTAGTTTCAAAATTTATCCAAAATTATGTGAGATATGACTTCTAAACACCTGGTGAGGCTTCTAGGACATGAAATGAGGCTGTCAAACCTTATTTGGAAAAGAGATATCGCCTTAAAAGACTTCTAACCTTATGACCTAACCCTTAAAGCATGAAATGACCAAGAGACCCTTCAACACCATGACTAGAAGAAGGGTTTGTAAATGAGAATGACACTAATTGTGATGAGATGACTCAAAACTTATAAGACTATGACTAGAAACAAGGCAACTTTCCAAAGCTTAGAGCCAAAGATTTTAGGGTGATAACAAAGTCCAAGGAAGCTTAGATATGTTTGTAGAGTAAGGACAACCAGGGATATAGATGGTATTCTAAGCCTGTTGGTTCAGTTCGCTAACCTTAGGAGTTAACTGTGGAACTTGTAAAAGAAGCTTCACCATAATCCCAAAGAGCCAAGTCAAGTTGACAAGAGCTCAAGGAGACATAGCCCATGATATAAGGGTGAAATCCTAGATTAAATTTGTTTACATGTGTGTGTTGTTGATTTTATACATTATATTATTGTTACATATGTTTTATATCAACAGAAACACTTAAAGCTCTAAAACAGTTAAAGACAAACAAAGACATACACCTGTTTCAAGTACTTAATTCCACAATTGTCAACATAAGCTAGATCATATATTTGTTAAGCTTTGGAGTGGGAGGTTCTTGTAAGTATAACAAGATATTAAACCCTCATTTTAGATCACTAGGCCCTCCACTACTCATCCCTCTTTCCCTCGTCACTTCTCTCCAACAACACAAGCCCCACGAAGTTAATGGGGATCAACCCCAACCTACCTAAACAACACCCACGAGGTCGAACATTTGCAAGAAAACATATAACACATCAGCATATATATCTATATATATATATATACATCATAAGCCAAATTATGTACAAATCATAAAATGCCAAAAATATACACACATAACTACTCAGCCCCAAACATATCCTAGCGAAATCCCATCTCTCGATCTCCCGTAAAGTCCATCCCCACATATGAGAACTCTAAAATTTGCTAAGGGTTTGACTGAAACAAACCCTTGACCATGGGAGTCCACTACCACCCTATCTCTCCCCCACCTTCTTTCGACATCAAGGGGGCCCACCTCTGGATTCGTGGCTCCCTCAGGGGCCCTTGTGCCATTGCTGTCACTGGCCATAAAATCATTAACCTCTCATAGAGCATGCTGCAAAGGATGTTGCCATAAGAAAAACTTCTTGTTTCCCCTCGAGCCACCTGTGAAAGTTGAGCCATCATCCTCTAACAGAGGAATCCCACCCAATCAAAGAAAGTTCCCACCCACATCCATTGTAGCACTGCAATATGAACCCTCAAAGTGAATTTTGGTTCTATTATCCCCACCAAGCAAACTATCATGGCGGTTTCCACATGCAGCTAGGTATAGAATAAAATAAATTCAGATGCTCCTCTTGATGAACCAATCATCCCCGCAGTTCTCAATAGACCAAGGTCTCAACCCATCCCCTTCATTTAGGAGATCTTTCGATAGCACCTTGCGTTGAGGCACAAATCTAGTAACAATATAGATGTCCACCTTCATGGTGAATGCCATATTTATACCTCTAATGTCAAACACATGTCTATCCAGCCACCATTGACTCATAATAAACTGTAGGAAATCCTCCTACAACGTCAGTAAGGGGTTCTGAACATACTTCACTAACCCCCATGCTACCAGCTACACTTGCTCCCAACCGTTCGCTGCTATAACCACACTTAGAGTAGGAAAATCCCCTCCTTTCCAAGAAAGCATCATGCCCAAAAAATTAATGCAAAAAACAAAAAAAAAAATCAACTGTAATGCCCAAAAATATAACATTCGGTAGCTCGTGCACCTATTTCCCAAACAAGCACGTAGTCGTAATAAGAAGAAGTGTGCAGATACCACCCATTATTCTCCCAAACAATCACACCATTCAAAAAATTGTCTAACATGTTCTCGTGACATCCTCATCTCTGAGTACTCGTGGTTGTCTCCCATACAATCATGCATATCACACAATTATTTTTCTTACAGTCGTGTGTATCATGCGATTATTTGACCCTTACCCACGACACCCTTGACCTGGAATTTTGCATATGTCTTCCCTATAGTCGCACCACTCACATGACTATGACCCCAGTAACCCCATTCCTCACACGTCTCTAAGGTACAAACATACACGACCTCATGTGACTATCATGCAGTTTTCTACCTTTTCTCCTAAAAAGGGTAGTACTTTCCATGTTGTATCACCAACTTATCATAGACTATCGAATTCATGAAGGGGGGTTAAGACATCTAACTTGTCTCTCCTTGTGCACTACCTAGGTGCACTAGCTAACCACTACAACTGAAATTACTGATGGGCTCCACAATAGAGTCCACGTCAACTAGTACAAATGAGGTGGAAATATGGGACCCATACCCTTATCTATTTCCCCTTCTATCATTCTTCTAGAGGCCCATTCACGGGCTCATAACCTCCTTTCACAAAATTTTCAGTGTCATTGGGATCAGGACATCCTCACCTACATTGTGGTACACTCTATTTCATTTCATCAACATAGTCATTTTTGCACCCATTTCACATTTCAGAGTACCCATCAGGTGTTCCTTTCCATGTTTATTGGTACATATTATTCAACACTTTTTAATTTTCATATCTTTTCATCAAGATGCTTTCACTTGGGGTATTTTCTTTTGACATTGCAAATTATCAACAACTTCACAACAAACTCATTTCCTTGGCACCAATCGATAGTTAAGGTATCATTCTTCACTTGACATGATAGGTTTTCTTAGGAAATTTGCATATCCTGGCATCATTTCACTTAAATAAACCATAGGGACCACCATCTTGACCATGTTTACCATCACCTTCCACCTATACATGGTAAATATCCTTGTGGGTCGATAGCACTTCCCCTACATGGATTACCCCATTCATAGTTCCCCTCACTATTGGTATCCATAACCATTTCCCCAAGCCTGAGAGCCATTTCGTATGCATGTCTAGAAGATCATCCTCATAATTCTCTTATTTTCTCTTTTCTTACCAACCCCACTCATAAAACAACATTCTTACTGATTGTTGGATTGAACCGAATGCATAGCCACATTCTACATTTGACCTAGCACTCTTCCATATGGTAATAGCCCATCTACATCACTTCATCTTCGTGATTAACCTCACACCAATGCCAACCAATGGGGCCCCTACCTTCAACAAAAAATCCACTGGCATCATCACGCAAGCCACCATTTTCTTTGGGTACCTATCTCCATGTTTGTACATCTCAAACCACCTTTACATTCTGTTGATAAGTGTATAAAGTCTTTTTAAGGAAAGGGATTCTCACCCATATTTTTGTGTTACTTACATAATGATAGTCCTTAGTTTCCCTTGGTTGTAGCTCACTTTTGTTCGCCACACCATTTCTCACCATTCATCCATTACCTACCATGTCAATCAAAACATACTCATACCCAGCTTGGACATCCTGCCAACTCCAAGGGCATTTACCCCATAAACATTATTCCGACTATCTCGACCATTATTACAACTCCAACCTTTAGAAATTTTCCATATCTTCTCATATTGTGAGCTCTCACTATTATGCATTTTTGACCCATCATATTACAACCATCTACTTCAAGTGGCACATAGATTCCCTAAACAAGATTTTTGGGAAATTGACGCTACTTTCCTATCGACATCAACACTCAACTTCGAAGATCAAAGCAATACCTTGGCTGCTCCCCTCTTTAAGTGACAACATTGGGTGGAAAAATAGGAATCAATATCACTTATTGATGTCATTTTTCTCCATGACATTTGACACCAACATATCATTTTCATGTCGTAATAGTATCTCACTTTGTGACCAATGCAGTTCTCTCAGTTAGTCAAAGACCCATGCATCCCATAGCACCTCATTCAACACTTCTCTACATTTGATGCATGAGGGCACCCAGTCTAGTCTATTTGTTAGAGACACCCATGAAGGAAAGATAAGTTATCTTCTTCAACAATCATCATGCCAGCCACATCAATGTTGACATAACATGACCATTTCCTATATAATTTTAATACTTAGTCATAGTCATCATAATGAGCACAGGATATGCCTGCCTTATACAAACACTTTTATATTATCATTCCTTCATAGCACAGTTTTCTTTGGTTCCCAATCAACGATAATTTTGTAATCATCTCCATAGAAAATTTCACTATCTCTCAGTAATCTAGAAAGACTCTAAGCCAAATCAACAAAAATGTGATGTATTTTGGTCATTATGGCTATAAAATTATTCATTCATATGTATGCACCACAAGACACTTAGAGCCAGTGATAAACACACACAAAGGTTACATTTTCAGCTGAAAGAAACATGAAGACTAGAAATTCAAAAGCTTTCCTAAGGCTCAATTAAAAAATTGACTTATGGAGGTGTACCATTGCTGAAAGTTAATGACCGCATGACTTTTTCTTCGACAGCCATGCTGGTCATGAAAATCCCAGTCAACATCTCGGTCAGTGAACTTTCTTAAGAAACAATCCAACTCTTAACACGATGGGCTGACCAATCAAGCCTTAAGCTCCAAGAAGCCTTAATTGCAAGAAGGTCATAGATCTTGTCTCATTTATGAGGTAAACAACCACATTGATGAGCCAAAGGAGGGAATGAGTTTCCAAAAATTCTATAAATACAAGTTCATAGAGAGCCGAAAACAACAAGAAGTAGTGCATTGTTATGCTACCAAAAACTCTCGCAAGAAATCTAGCATACCATTGTGAAGAGAACTCCATCATTGTAGAGAGTTTTCTATGCTTTTTTGAGAGAGGAAGATCTTACAAAAGAGATTCATAAAAAGAAATTCTTGTTGAGATATTCTGACCACCATTGCTCAAACAACTTTCCTGAAGTTCCTTTGATACTTCTATTGTAACTCTTCCACCACTAGCAATCAATAAGCAGGATCCTTTTCCTATACCTTTGTTCATTTGTTTTTATTCACAAGTTTATTTTTGTGTTATTCAATGTAGTTTTATTATTTTTGTTCACGCATTATTTCCATTACTTTCAATTATTTTCTGGTTTTTGTTTAAGCACTAACATCATCCAATTGTTCATATGCTCCTTGTAGGTAACAACCAACTGAAAGGAACATGTTTTTGTGACACATAGTCCACAAACACACCAATACACCATTGGTTCCATTTGACTTCTGGAACAAAGTTACAGCTAGGAAAACCACTATCTACGAATCCATGGTTCAAAATTTATTTATTTGAGGATATTCAGAGTTAGGGTTTTGTTATCTACAGATCAATCCAAAAATTTTCACAAGGGATTGTATTTTCCAAAATTCTCACTTGAGTGATCCTAGTCACTATGCTCACATGGACCTTTTCAAGCATAGTTTCCAAAGCTTACAAAATTCATTTTTGTAGATCGGTTTGATTTTTATACCCATGGACAAAATTCAAATATGTCCTTAATTGGCTCTTTCTACTGAGATCAAACAGGACATAAAACACATATTTTCACTTGGATGGGAAAAATGTTGTTTGTGTTGGATGCTTCGCACCAATTTATAGCTAGGAGCACGCCTCCCTTAGAATTTGATAGGCTAGAAAATGCTTAATTAGGATCTTCAAAATAAGGATTTTTTTTAAAGACCAATGCAAATTTTAGACAAGCGCCTAGATTTTACCAAACACTCACTCAAGTGATCATTAGTAGTGTTCTCCGATGGGCCTTGGTGAAACATAATTCGAAATATTACGAAGCTAGATTTTCTATTTGAATTGGTTTGTATACCCATGGAAAAGATTCACAATATGTCCTTGAATTGCTCGAGCATGTGAGATGAAAATGGCCATAAGATAGAGAATGTGACTCAGATTGGTAAACTCCCAATTTTGTTTCACTCTTTTCATTGGGTTAGATCTATGGGAATCCCCCTTCTAGGATTTCATAGGAGAAAAAATGATTTATTAAGGATATTTTGAGTGAGGGTTTTGTTTAATAAACACCAATGATAATTTTGTACAAGGGAGTGGATTTCGCATAACACTTTGGAGAGTATTATTTATACACATTTATTGGTTTTATTTTTATAAATATCAAAAAAAGGTGCAAAATACTAGACGCGAATGGGAAAGGGTGACTAAGGAACCTACCTACGTACTAGACATCCCAATGAGGTCCCGTATATAGGTTAAAGTGAAAGTGGCCCAAGAGATACATTCCATGACATTACAGTAGTATTTGAATAGTATGCTATCATAATTAGACGGTTGATGCATGAATATGACATATGAGTGGATCTTAGATGACACCTTGCATGGGTAGCAATGTCTATGTACCCATGTGAAAATCTTATATGGTATAAATACCACTAATAAAAAGTGGGAAATTTGTTACACACATAAGATAATAACAACAAGCTCCTTCTCTGAAATGCATAAAATGGTGCAATTTTTTGTTACTTCTTATCAAGTGATTTATGATTATACACTAATGATGATACTTGAGAAATAATAATAAGGGATTAACTATTAGAGAAGAGAGATGAAAAACATAACAATTTATATTTCCAACCCCAAGGATTTTACTTAAAATATATCTGGGAAGATATTGGAAATATAATGAGTGTACCATAACATGACTTTACGTTGTAAAAAGGAAATGAAATGTGAAAATGCAAGCAGATAGTAAAATAATTTAGCTTCTCAATACAATGGGGGGCATCTTAATGTGTTCAAGTGTGATTCTAAATCTATTAACCAAATTGAAAATAACAACGGAGACATGTGGCACATATTTAGAGGAGAGTCATTTTACATTAGGACACTTGGATAGTAAACCATGGAATAGGAAGCAGTTGACTAGCATCTTGTTAGAGAGCGCATCATCTTAGAGTATGGGTGTTGATCCCAAGGAGGATTATACTTGGAGGGTGTTTCATTTGTATGGAATTATTTCCTTATTATGTTGTCTTCCCTCGCTTACTACATATATCAGGGAGGATGCAATTTTTGTATATTTTGTTATCATTGTACTCTATTCATTTTATTGTCTTAGATAATTATTGTAGGGACAAATATGTTAGGCATGAGGAAACCCTAGTAGTATGAAATTAGGGTACATGAGAAAACCCTAAAACAAGAAAAGGGTAGAGATAAATGTTTTATATGTTTCATGGAAAGATTTGTTTTTGGTGAAATTTATCTTTTATCATATGGTGTTATGGTTTATGCTATGCATGTAGATCCTAGAGAAGACCATGGATTTGGTGTAATTTATGATGATGCCTATGATGTATATTGTTTTACTATTAGATTTTATAACCTAGTAGAAGAAATGGACAATGGATCTAAATACTTGATTTTAAAACCTTGTTCTGATGGGAAGTGATGCTAGGAAAATATCACACTGAGAAGAAACTAATGGCTACTCAGCATGGTGTGATTCATTTATTAGAAAACTAGTTGATTATTACATATTTCATGATATTCTAAGGAGGTGTTGTTTTTTATGTTGATTTAAGAGTGGAAAGACAATTATTTGAATACAAAACATTAGGAAGGATAGGTATATATGGATACTAGGAATAGAGTTGTATTTCCATGCAATTGTGTGATGCAACATGGCTGGGATTGATATATCCAATGGAATAAAACAATGTGAGTGTCAAGGGCATATGTCTTCAAATCTTGTGGTATCAAAGGGATAATTTTTCAGTGTTGATGCTAGTTTGGTGTGCATCTATGATGGTGGCTAGGGTTTTCATGATTTATCATTTATAGAATTTAGGGGGATAGATACCTTATCATTTTTTTGACAATTTCTTTTAATATGTATTTCATTTAATCTATATATGCACAAGGTATCTTGCTATCCAAGATTGTGTGATTGAAAATTTACTTTTTCTTCTTGCATGTTCTTCGGGATTAAATAATTCCCAATATTGATCATTCATATGGGTTTTATATAACATTAGGTTGAATGTATTAAGTTATATAATATAGAAATAGAAATGAAAACATATTTATATTACATAAATTATTTAATAAAGTGATTTTCAAATTTGGTATATGGTTGGAGAAGTGTGCCCTAAGGGATAAAACTTGTTGCAATTTGTTTGGGATTATAAACTAAATGTATCACTATGAATATTCCTAACTGAAATTTCTTTAAAAACAAAATCCAAACACCCTCAAGAATACAACATGTCAGAGTGCTCACATCACCATAGGTGATATTGCATCATCACCACATAGATGGAAATCCAACGTAGAAACCTAACAACTCAACATCAAATAAAACAATGATTTGATTCATATAATATGTGCCATGAAATAAATGCATATCCACCCACACCCAAACACACTCAAAATAATCTCAATTATACATTCTTAACAAAATTGCACAGTTTTCCGAATGTACAAAATGACACCCCGTGCCTAAACAACAAAGTATGGCATATGGTTACCTATATAGAAAATGAAGCTAATATACAAATGAAATCTCATACCCAAATATGATCATATCGCATATAATGTTATAGATACAAAATGGGTCTTGTTGGTCACTTATTGACCACTTCCATCCTCACCACCATCTTTTCCATCCCAAAAGTAGATCATTCTCCTCTTACTAAAAGAAGGAGATCAACTTTTCTTCTGTTGGGGCATGTTCCATGTCTCCAAGCACTACAAAAATAAAGAATATTATTATTAGATGTTTTTTCTACAACAAATAACATCGTTATAAAATCAAAATTTATAATGTGTTTCCAAAAAACTCACTGAATATTATATAATTAGTCACAAGGTTGTCATCCTCATCCATGCCCCCAACCTCTTTGTTATAATACATTATAATAGTTACAAGAGTCAAATCATGTAACTTAAGCAAATAATCCTACAACCAATTCAACTTATCATAAAGAAATAGATCATCAATGAATGGTAGAACTTGGAATTTCTTACCCAATGATGGAGATTCACTAGTGGGTGGAGAGGTCATCTGCACAACCTTATCAAAGGAACATTTACTAATACATTTATTAAATTTTCATCATGGGTTGATGGTTGGGTGACTGCATGGGGGCTATTTAGAGGAACCATTAGGGATGGAACAACAATATTCAAAATTGGGGGCATGTTATCAAATGGTTAATGGATGCAAATTCTACAGGTGGAAACGATGACGAAGGTAGTGAAGGTTGGTGATGATCAATACCCATTGGTTGTGCTAGTGGTGTAAGTTCCTCAATCAAGTAAGTTAGATACCAAGAATTGGGGTATTCGAAAAATAATGATCATTGATGGATTGGTAAACAATGGATGGTGCTGAATGACATGTAGGAGCAAGAGTGGAGAACTAAGTAATGAAGGAAATTGTAGGCATATTTATAATACTTTAATTAGTAAAGAAAACTAAGATAATGAAATAAAAGTTTAAACAAAATCTAATTTTACACATCATAGTTACAAAGGGGAACATATATTCATCCCAAGTGGACTTCGTTCCTCGCTGAATGTCACTGTAATCTGTAAATACATGAAGTGAACAATACAATTATACTCATACTAAAACAATATATATTACAGACTAAAAAATTGAAAATATTCGCAAAGATGGATAGTTTTAATTCACCATACCTAACTATGTGGTACACCAAATCAGATTGCAACTACACACACACGCATGCACACACATAAAGATGGAAAAGATAATAACCTCATCCATAATATTTTATTGCTTACTACCCTTCATTTACCCATTAAATTTTTGTGTACAACTATGAGGCTCAAGTAAGTCACCATGTGGCCTCTACTTTTGAAGTTCTAATGAAGCATCAAAAGGTCCAACTCCTCCTGCAACATACATTTTTAGTGGATCCTTGTGTGAAGATGCTCCCAAGCTACAATGTTGACCTAAGGTGAAAGCTAATGTGGTTATTTTGGTTTGGGTTTCCATAATTCTGTCCATTAATAGAGGATCATGTATAGTGGGGTTAGGTCATTGCTTAATTCAACAATGACCTAGTTCTTGGTTGTGCATATCAATTTGTGTATATTACCCTTTCCCAAAACCCACCCATTGGAATTCTCCCATGTCAAAGAAATTATCTTGGATTCATCACTAAAACTTTGTCCATAACTTCCCTAAGAAATATAAATGTACCTCCCTATTATTATTGGGGGGTTTATCAACTATCATAAACTAGATATCCATACAATTGTATCAAAATGGTTGATAGGTGCACTAGTCTAAATAGATGTATTTTTGGTTGAAGGTATAGGTTGGTTTTGTCTTGTGTCAATAAGAAAATACAACAATTATTTTTTAGTAATTTTGAGGTCTATGATTCAATGTATATTAAGATTGGTCATATATTTCTAATACAATCTAGACCTGTAATCGAAATATTTGTTACCTAACCCTGGGAGCTAAAGATGGAGGAAAAAGATGAGTTTATTGAACTTGTAAGAGACATTCCTGACTGCTCTCTAGGGTCTTAGAGATGTTTTATTAATGACCTCAAAGTAGGCAAGGATGCATTAGTTTCATCATTTCAATTTCTTAGTTCTTGTTTTGGGTTTGCTTGTTCGAAATTTTGGTTTGGTGATGGTGGGTATGGGTTCTGATTAGGCTCCATATAACCAATTTCCATATAATTCAATAAAGTGATAATGTTTATGATTTTATTTTATGTTTTTCAGATTTTAAACCAAATTAAAAAGAAAAAAACAAAACAAAATACTCAATAGAAAACCATTAAAATCCTTACCTTGAATTTAAAGACAAGATATGGTATTGATTTGGCACTTGACATTGCTTGGGAATCAACAAATTTGCTTAATGAGTACCAAAATCATGTTATGTTGTACTAATATGGTAAAAAATGTGGTCGTGGTCACATAAAAAATAGATCTCACTATGAAGGAACTTGTCTAACTAATATTACATGCACATTCCTAAGAGTGTGCACATATTCCTAAGGCATATTGGTCTAACAACATGGTTAACATACTGGATGGAACTTAGGCATTATAAATTCTAGATCCCTAGAAATGTGTGTGTTCTCCTAGGAACACACATGTGTTTCTATAGGCACGTGTTCTAGATGACCTTGTCTCCACTTTTTTGGCCATGATCTTCTTGTGAGTTGCTTACAACTTGCATTGGGATGAAGATTCTCTATCTCAACATGAGTGAGATGTATATTTGTCTTTCCTTAGGTAGTTTATGTATAATTTATACACAAAAAACATGAGACTTTGTAAAAAAGTATAGAGAAGAAATGTCTTTTTGGCACTTCCATGGCCACTTCCTAGCACAAACCTTCTACCTTTATGACTATTTTTATCCTACAAAGTCTTAAATATGTAATGTTGCCTTTCTTGTGTAGATTTAAATAAAATAATTGTCTAGTTATGGTTTAAGGAAAAAAATATTAAAATCGAGTATGAATAGGAGATTTGGAATCAATTCTGTGGTTAGCATAGAGTTGACATGTTGTATTTTAAAGAAATATCAACAACAAAAATGACATTTTGCTCACAACCATAAATAAAATATTTCAATGCTCATATTAACTAACATAATTTTATATCAACATTATATAGAGAAATAAAGTAATTAAAAGTTAAAAATAAATAAATCAAATATAAATTCACTTTCCAATGTCAAATGCATCATTATTTGAATATTCATGTTAACTGGTATATTTCAATAATAAATTCATATATATTTTTAGAGACAAGATAAAAATATACAAATATATGAGTTTTTTTTTTGTGACCTAGAGGAACCCAGCAACCCTCTTGACATGTAACTACCAGTAACCCTTTGGGGGGCTATGAGATTTCCTCCTCCCCATTTCCCAAGTCACAACATGGACGATTCGAACCTGGTTCTTTCAACTTTCAACGATTTCATATTTTCTCAAATTAACCAATTGAGATGGCCCCCCCGGTACATCAATATATGGGCTATGATATTTCCCCCTCCCCATTGCCCAAGTGACAATATGGACAATTCGAACCAGGGTCTTTCAACTTTCAACGATTTCATATTTCTCGAATTAACCAAGTGAGATGCCCCCCCGGTACATCAATATATGAGTTATAAAGAAAACGATTAATGTTATTTTTTAGAAACTTATTTAATGTCAACTATAGCCTATGTATATATTATATTTAAAAATTGAAAATAAAAAGATTCTTATGGTTAAAACATGTGATTAGTGTGTTGCTCAAAATGAAGTAGATGTGTAATTCCCACGTAATTCCTTATATATTAAGCATGGAGTTGATAGATGATTTGTCTATGTGTAGATACATTTCATCCCCATGTCTATCAAGTGCATGCAAATGTTTTTTCAAGTCTTGCATTCGATAAGATGTTTGCACCTTGAGATATTTGATCATTGTTGGTGTTTGATAAATCCATGCTTAAGATGGATCTATGTTGGTATATGATAGAATAATAATAACAAACTAATTTATAGGTCACAAATAAGTGATGTAATCAAAGCACACAACAACAAAAAAATACATACACATTAATGAAGCAAGGGACACCATGAAATACTCCAATTCCTTTTATGGAAAATTATATTAATTAAATAATTCTCCTATATGTTACATTTATTCCACAATATCTGCATGTTTCTCTCAAAAAATATTCATCCCTACTTTCATTCATAGTTTTCCATATCTTACTCCTACATAGACTTCTATAATTCGTCTACATTATTACATTATCATTTTATTCATTAAACATTACAAATAGGAATTGTTCTTGCATGTCTTTTCTTTAATGATAAATCTTCATTAAATTTTTCCCTTTTCTATATTTTCCTTTCTCATCCTTTGTCTTCAATTCTTATTTTCCCCGAAATTTGGTATTATTTATTCTTCATCCATGATATTCTTCTTGTACCTACAATTCATAGACATTTTTGAAGTCCATATAGAACAAGATCCATCCACTAAAGTACATGGGTAACTAGTCATTGTATCTATCAGTTTTCTAGATACCTCCATCTCATGCATGCTTCATCACCCATTCATCCATCATAACTATATATACATGTACTTATTTCTCCCCTTCCATCACATCCATCATCGTCATCATCCTGACTCTCATAGGTTATTGGCTAAATCATAACCTTGTTGTGAATGCTCCTGTATTGAACTCTTGAGGAACAAAAACTCTTCATGAACTGCTATGCATGTGACGTTTGTATCTCACAAACTTTTCCATGATAGTTTTCTCTACTCCATTATTGACCATTCTTGTCCTACCCAAACTCCTTTTTCATGACTTTAAATATGACTAACCACCTCCTCACTAAGTTCATCAATTCTTCCAAATATGTGCAATCTAAAATTGGTGCTTTTAGCCATATTGAGCTTCTATTAATAACCCTACATCCTGAAGTGGTTTATGTTTACTGCAAATAATACAAGATGGAAAATGGTTTTTGTCGGAATACAAAACTTCATTGCGATGTGGATTTTAGATTATCATGAACTTTACATGGTTACACCTTACCTCATGATACCTATATCACCATTTGACTCATGCACATATAATCTCAACTTTCATCTTGTTATACAAATACATTATAAGGACCATTTTTTGTATGAATAAAAGTGTTATTAAGCGGGACCAATAAAATTCTAATGATGTTATGGTTCATGTAATTATTATATCTACATATCAAATATAGCATGATACTTTTATTTATACATTTCTTTTCTTATATATTCCTCCTTTACCATGCTTCTATTTCTTATTTATTGTTGCTTAATATGTTTTTCTTCTACCACTTCATTCTTTTTCTTTCTTCGCATTATTGTCCTTATCTCTTTTTCTCTCACCACTTTCTCCTTTTATTAAAGCGCAAGAGGTGATATTGTTTAAATATCCATGTCTTCCTCTTATGTCATGGGTTTCATTATTCTTTCATCTTTTTATGGCTTACTTCTAAACCCTTTCCCTAACTATCCATAGCCATGACTTGATTAGCTTTATTCCTATATGAGCCTCTCCATGTTCATTATGAATAGTGAATAGCCACTGTAGTAATGAGACTTCCACCCTTGTTATCTCTCGGATTGTTCGTCACGATAAGAAACAACCTTGAAGAAATCCAATGAGTTTTTAGTGATCCTCCTGCTTTAGGTTGAAGATTGACCTTCTCCAACCACAGGGGTATTCCTTCTTTTTAATGTTAGTTATAAAGAATGAAAACTATTACAATAATAATATCCTTTAATTAATGATAGACTAGAATAGCTCCAAAATTTATAAAGGAAAGAAAATATGGTGAGGCTTATATAATGAGAAGAATGTTTAATTCAAACTCATAAATAACTATACGTGATTTTCAATTGTCTTACATATGAAACCATTATAATGAGAAAACACACATAAAACTTGTTAAATACTAAGTAATAACATGAATTTTCCTTAGGAGATTAATATGAGGAAGAACACATAGAAACATTTAAATAGTAAGTAATGGCAGGGATATGTCTTAGTATTTAAAAAAAGGAAAAAACATTAAAACATTTAAATAGTAAGTAATAGCATGTGTTTTCCTTAGTATTTAAAAGTATGAAAACACACTAAATAGAAAATAAAACAAAAATAAATAAAATACATTAACATAAAATATTAATTGGTTTGATATTTAAAACATACTCATTTAATGAACTCAATAAACAACATGATATCATATATGCAAATATGATTGACAATAAACACAATAAATAAATAAGTACCCAATTATTTTCTTGTAAATAACTTGTATTTAAAAATAATTCTAATTAAATATTAAAAAAATGAAAATCTAAGTAGTTAATTGCATGAGAACCATGAAGATTCCATTGTTATAAAATTTCACATAAATTAGAAAATGAGTGTAACAATAAAAATTAATTACAAGAATACACACGTGAAGTAATTATAACACTATTAATAATGCAAAAGATAAAAACGCTAGGATTATCGCATAATCCTGCTTTAAATTAAAAGATCATTCTTGAAAATAGAATTCCCTTGCAAAAAAAATCCGTTTTTTGATGGTTTCTACCGTCTTCTTATATTCTCAAGAGTTTGTCGTGATTAAGTTTTAATAACCTTCCATTAAAAAAAGATCATGATTAATACTAAATTATATTAATATAATTTCTTTTAACAAAATTCATTACTTATATTATCAGCAGTTTGTTGTGATTAAGTTTTAATAACTTCCCATTAATAAAAAAAAAATCACGATTAATACTAAATTATATTAATATGATTTCCTTTAACAAAATTCATTATTTTTTTTTAATTAATTTCCCAAATCATTAATCCATTTGTAATACACACGTGAAGTAATTATAACACTATTAATAATGCAAAAGATAAAAACGCTAGGATTATCGCATAATCCTGATTTAAATTAAAAGATCATTCTTGAAAATAGAATTCCCTTGCAAAAAAAATCCGTTTTTTGATGGTTTCTACCGTCTTCCTATATTCTCAAGAGTGTGTCGTGATTAAGTTTTAATAACCTTCCATTAAAAAAAGATCATGATTAATACTAAATTATATTAATATAATTTCTTTTAACAAAATTCATTACTTATATTATCAGCAGTTTGTTGTGATTAAGTTTTAATAACTTCCCATTAATAAATAAAAAAATCACGATTAATACTAAATTATATTAATATGATTTCCTTTAACAAAATTCATTATTTTTTTTTAATTAATTTCACAAATCATTAATCCATTTGTAATACACACGTGAAGTAATTATAACACTATTAATAATGCAAAAGATAAAAACGCTAGGATTATCGCATAATCCTGATTTAAATTAAAAGATCATTCTTGAAAATAGAATTCCCTTGCAAAAAAAATCCGTTTTTTGATGGTTTCTACCGTCTTCCTATATTCTCAAGAGTGTGTCGTGATTAAGTTTTAATAACCTTCCATTAAAAAAAGATCATGATTAATACTAAATTATATTAATATAATTTCTTTTAACAAAATTCATTACTTATATTATCAGCAGTTTGTTGTGATTAAGTTTTAATAACTTCCCATTAATAAATAAAAAAATCACGATTAATACTAAATTATATTAATATGATTTCCTTTAACAAAATTCATTATTTTTTTTTATAATTTCCCAAATCATTAATCTATTTGTATTTTATTTCCCTATATCACAGATGATAATAATAATAATAATATCCATAGTTTGTTGTGATTAAGTTTTAATAACTTCCCATTAATAAAAAAAAATCACGATTAATACTAAATTATATTAATATGATTTCCTTTAACAAAATTCATTATTTTTTTTTAATTAATTTCCCAAATCATTAATCCATTTGTAATACACACGTGAAGTAATTATAACACTATTAATAATGCAAAAGATAAAAACGCTAGGATTATCGCATAATCCTGCTTTAAATTAAAAGATCATTCTTGAAAATAGAATTCCCTTGCAAAAAAAATCCGTTTTTTGATGGTTTCTACCGTCTTCCTATATTCTCAAGAGTTTGTCGTGATTAAGTTTTAATAACCTTCCATTAAAAAAAGATCATGATTAATACTAAATTATATTAATATAATTTCTTTTAACAAAATTCATTACTTATATTATAAGCAGTTTGTTGTGATTAAGTTTTAATAACTTCCCATTAATAAAAAAAAAATCACGATTAATACTAAATTATATTATTATGATTTCCTTTAACAAAATTCATTATTTTTTTTTAATTAATTTCCCAGATCATTAATCCATTTGTATTTTATTTCCCTATATCACAGATGATAATAATAATAATAATATCTATAGTTTGTTGTGATTAAGTTTTAATAACTTCCCATTAATAAAAAAAAATCACGATTAATACTAAATTATATTAATATGATTTCCTTTAACAAAATTCATTATTTTTTTTTAATTAATTTCCCAAATCATTAATCTATTTGTATTTTATTTCCCTATATCACAGATGATAATAATAATAATAATATCCATAGTTTGTTGTGATTAAGT